>WAAD01035038.1:0-22801 GCA_013389945.1 Fregata magnificens
ATTTTATCAACAGAGGTTGATAAAACTGTTAGAAGTGTTATGGCCTACTGTGTTCATCACCCTGAGAACTGTTTTGTTAAGTATCCGGTTGTTGTCACTTGTACATTCAAGCACAACTTCTGTGGACAAGAAACAGTCCTGTTTCTTTTTGGTAATCCGTGTTGAAAAATTATTCTTATTCTGTAGATAAAAACATCTCCAGTTGGGCTATGGCACAAAAAACATTATAGCTAAAACCATTAGTCACTCAGATATCAAGGCCCTCAATTACACATTTATACCATAGGCATTTCTATAGAAGAAAGTAACAGCTAAGAAAAATGTGAAGTATCATTTCAATGGTGTACCACATATATGTGAATTAAGCTCCGAACATCCATTGTCAGGTAATGCCTCATAGCTTTCTACTCAGTAAACACTGAGCAAACACTCAGTGTTTTGATCAATGGGGTAAGAAAAATGTCATTCACTTCCACAAAGAAAGTTTACCTTTCATTTTTTCTGGTTTATTTTCTCCTTTGATAATAAAAGATAAGAGTGTATGACTCAGTTGAACATGAAGAAAGCAAAACCAGGTTGAAGGAAGCTTTGACAAATAAGCACAAAAACAAGTACATGTATGTTCACGCATTAAAGTGTATACTTTTATTATTTACAGATTTTATTAAAAGATGTTCTTTCTGGAAAAGTAAGGAGCTATACTAAGTCAGTTAATTTGGGAAAGTTCATAGCCAGGGGGTTGGAGCTTCTTTAAGATGAATATGTAAAACCATCCAGAATTTTCTTCCAGGCAAAAGCAAAAGAAAATCAGAGAAAGATTTAATCTTTAACTACCCTAAAAAAATATTAGAAGTGAAGAGTCTACAAGGAACAGAGAAGACATTTATCAGCCAAGAAAGTAAGCTCTGTTCTAGAGGTTGGAAAGTAAGGCTGAGAAAAATAAAGGTGAATTAGACCTTCCAGAGAACTAAACAAAATAATAAAGTCTTTGACCACATAAATAGAAATGAAATAAGGAAGGAAGATGGGGGTTTCATTAGGAGGGGGAGGTAAGGATTAGCTATACTCCAGACTAAAAAAATGTTCAGTAAGGATGATTCAGAACCGAGACGAGGAGGAAGAATGACTGAGAAAGTGTGTAAATTTATGGAGTTTGGGGTTTTTGTTTGGTTGTTTTTTTGTTTTTTGTTTTTTGGTTTTTTTAAGCAACTTATTGCATCTGAGATAGAAGCAAAAACAAGAACTTGACTTGGGATGTAGGGGAGCAGATTGCCTCCATATCAGAATATCTGAAGAATTTAAATATGAAATAGCAAGTTTGACATCCAGGATGTTTAGTATATTTATAACATCACAAGTAATACTATAATAGCAAATATAGCTCATTTTAGGAGAACAACACCTTTCAGGAAGCTGTGTATTTACTTGTTCAACTCTATAGAAAACAAAACTTCAAAATAATCTTGAAGCATTGACAAAGCAAAGTCATAGAGATGAATGGAAAACGAGACAAAATACAACAAGACTTTCATAAAAGGTTAAAAATGCCAGACTAATCTGATAGTTCTTTGATGGAATTATTGATTTTATCAGCTGAGGAAGTGCACTGTAGTATTAATCTGTCTGTAATTTGTTGTCATGTTTGGTATGGAGAGATGGGAAGGAGTAAAGCTGCTATACATGAGATTGGCAAGACCTCATCTGAAATTCTTTCTACTATTTTGCATGCTCGTGTTCAAGGAAGATGCAAATTGAAGGAAGCACTCAGAAGACATACGAAGCTGCTCAGCAGTACAAAGCATCTGTCTTACTGAAATAACTTAGCTTAATTACTTTTGCAAATAAAGATCGATACATAAGAGGGGCTTTATTCACCCCCTATAGATAGATTCAGGAATGAATACCAAAGTGGGAAAAAAAATATTTAAGAAAAAAGAGGTTAAAGAAGTGGGCAAAAACTGAATATGAATCCGTTAAGGCTGAAAATTAAGGGCACTTTTGAAAATCTGATGGGTTTTGGTTTTAAGGGAGCAAAAAGATACTAATTTTAAATTTATGAAAAAGGCTACTTTGTATTTTCCCTGTGACTGTAGACTGAACTTGGTGACAGAAGGAATTTCCTTCTAGCTATTCGTTCCTATACCATACGTGATACAGCCATTCATCTTCAATTATGTGTTTGTGTGCCATAGTCCCATTGACAGGACTGGGATTCTTCTTGATATGAGTTTAAGTTTTAGTCCAGATTAGCAAAACATTTCAGTATATGCTTAAGTCCCAGTGAAGTCATGGGTTACTGAATTTAGTTACTAAAATATACATTTTTGTGTAAGAAATACTTAAAGAAAGGAACTATGTCATTATTTTGTTTAAACCTGGATATAGATCTTTCCATTGATTTTTTAACCCTATGAAGATATAACTTTAACTATACAGACTCTGAGGGACAGTGGAATATATCTCAGCCCTTCTTAAAAAAAGCTTTTCCTCTAATCTTATTCACAGTTTTGTGATTGTCATCAGTTCTTACCAGACAACAAAACAGTGCTGATGTTAATCCATGATATATAGCCATCATTATCATATCAGAAGTGTAAGTTGCTCTCCCAGTTGGCTGTTTATATGCTGAGATGATATGTATAAAGAATTATAGTCAATTATTCTAAATGCAGTCACTACTGTAATTTTGTTGTGTGTGTGTGTGTGGCATAAGTGAGAATAGAGAAAGCAATAGACAGATGTATGTACTTTTATGTTTTGGCAGCTTCTATTAAAAACAGGTACCTCTTCAGGTTAGGATAATTAGTGGGATACTCATTAGTGAGAATTGAAAGGATAAATGTGACTTTGCTTTCACTGAAGCTAAAGGAAAGCTAGAAAACAAATGATGATAATGAACATCTTGCAGGTGAGGCAACATTTCAGAGCATGGTGACTTTTTTATTTTTCTATCTATTAGATTTTTATTAGTTTGTTTATTTAATCACAATGTAAAGGATCTCCATGTACAAAGTGCCATGCAAGCAGTTATTTAAAGACAGTTGTTGATTTAAAAGTATCTTAAGTAAAATAAAAATATAACAAATCTAGTGAATGGAGTGGAGGGCATGTTGCAGAATGAGGAAGTATTCATAAGCACAAACACCTTTTCTTTCCCATGTCAACTGTTTCTCATGAAGAAGGGCCCTTAGAGATGAAGATAAAAATGTGTCAATCCAAAACTGAAGGGTAGTTTGTATAGCACAGTTCGGTACCAAGAAAAAAAATGAGTGGTAAATTAAACCTTCCCTGATACCAGCGGATAAATTTTGTTTATCCTATTCCCCTCCCACTCCCTCGTGTGTGTGTGTGTGTAAATTAATTTAGAACATAACTGTACAAGTTAATTGTTAGTTAAATAACTATTTTTATGAGAAGTGAGCTCTACAAAGCAGATAAAACACTTCTACTATTTAATGTTATCTCATCAGTACAGAAGTGCAGATGGTAACGCACCCAATGCACCAAGTCTCCTGGAGGAAAGAGACATTTTGCAAAATAGAAGTAGCTTCAAACACAGATTCTGTTAAAACAAATCATGTACGGTAAAAGGAAAGTGGCTGCAGTCATCAAATAAATCACATAAATATGCACAGACCTCCAAAAGGTTGTCTGCACAAAGATTGTCATTGCCAAAAAAGAAAAATATATCTGTGTAATGATACAGAAGGAGGTAAGTGCCTTGATAGTTGATAGCATGAAGCTTTTGTTGTTTTGAATAGAAGCCTTTTTACCCAGAACTCAAGAAAACTAAAGAATATTTCATTGGCGATACTGAGTTAAATATTCACTCCTAGAGTTTCAGATGCAAAAGTCTGAACACAGAATTTAAAGTAATGATTCTCTTTAGGAGTTAGTGATAGGGTGACATAGTATTTTAAGGCTGTTTAGGTCATTGAGCAGCAGTCATCTATGGAGTGCATATAATCCAACATAATTACTTTTCTTGACTATAGGGAATGGTTAATAGTAAAACTTGTTCATTTCCATCTCTATAACACTGTTTCTGGTTATTGAAAATTAAAAGCCTTGCTTATTATATTTATAAAGCAATCATTTCTATATTGGTTACAGTTTTGACTGTATTTATATACGCTTCTGTCATCAAAACCACTAATTTGTCATTAGTACTTCTGGGAAGACTTTACATTGGCACAAAGTGGTTGCTAACCTCCTCCCTAAGTGCAAAAAAGCAGACCCATCAAGAAAAGGGCTTGATTGCAGAATCTATTCACAGGAAATTTTACATTCTTTCTCATGAGAGAGCGGCAGCATTGCTTGTGAATTTCGTTTGTGGACATTAAACCATTCTGCTAAATTTCTGTATCTTTGAATAGTAAGTTTTTAAAGTATTGTTCCATCATGAATTTTTACTAAGAAAATCAGTCTAAAAAATCAGTAATGCTGCATCTATTTATGCTTTTATCCTCATGTTAACTTTCTTATTGACTGACTTTTTATGTGTTTGTCTGACTTGAGACTTGAGAATTGCTCAATGATTACAGAAAATTCTCAATAATAGAAATAATGTCTTGATTTATGACAGTCTTTCAAAGGAAAACATTCAAAAATACTTAAAAAGCTATCCAGGGAGCCTTTTAATGGGCTTTGAACTGCATGTGTCTTTCATATAGATTCAGAAAGCTACTCAATGAGTTAGGCAGGAATTTCCAGACTAGTTGGCTCTGTTACCACCCATCGATGGCAGTGACAGCTGCTATCATTGCAGAACTGCATTTATGCACAGAAAGAGAAGTGTAATTTCCCTTCTCACTTTCCAAGCTGGAACCTACATACTATTATCTTCTTATTTCCCTTACGCTCTTCCTCTCCCTCGCAGACCTTCCCTCATTCCTGCAGGAGCCCAAAGTCATCCCTTCATTGCTTTAAGGAGCATCCAGTCTAAGCTGTAGTGTAATCATCTTGACACAGGCAGAACTAATAGCTGTTGTATTTTCCACGTGGTACAAGCATGCCACATTGATCTGATTGCTACACCTCACCTGAGGAACTAGTCCTTTTAGGTAATAAAAATGTTTGTTCCAGATCACACAACTAAGATGATGTAAACATCTAATCTAAGCAGATTTCCTTACAAGAATCTCTCTTCTATGGAAATGTTAATATATGTGGAATTTATTTATTACCAGCTTTGAACTTGGCATGAATACCGTTTTCACAGCCTGTCTTCTTAGTGTCATTAGCTTCAAATATCAGAAACTACTAGGACTTTTTTTCTTTCTATTTTGCTTACTACTGCCATAATCCTTTCCCCAAAAGCATCATTTTAGGATTCTAAATCTATCATTGAACACTGCTTCCTTCAGTTCCAAAATATTTCTTCGGTCACATCCCATCAAGCAGTGATGGGAACAGTAACATTGCCTTGGCCTCACTTTTAGGCAACAAGGCTGCAAGGCCGCACCACTGTAGAGTGGTGGGTTTGGTTTGTTTTATTTCTGAGGGTATTCCAAACAATGCATTTGATCTATTCTGACAGCTACTTTGGAAAAAAGTGCTCATTTCTTTTCACCAACTATACACATAGGCTAAGTAAGCACCTTAGACACAGATGTCTAGATACATAAAGTTGGAGGGGATGAATTCCCCGCCAGCATCACTATTCTGTTAATTCACCCCTTGCATTCATGATGCTAATTTCACTTTTGCTTGGTAAATTTTTCATCTTTTCCTTCAGCAGGTATTTTAAATTCTTTGGCTGTCAAAAAGCCCTTTGACAAAGATAGTTTTTCAAAAGTTAAAATCTTTTGTCCACTAAATTATCAAGAAAGCTTAATTCTCTTTGAAGTATGTATGAAGGAAACTGCATTAAAATTGATTCTTCTTCAGGACTTTTTTCTCTAAGGTGAATTTGGACAGGCCAAAGAAACCCTGCAGCAATGGGATCCCAGTGGTGCCTCACTTGCAGTGATTTTTGCATCCAACATTTTATAGAAAACCTTGTGTATATTTTCATAGAATCATAGAATCATAGAACCATTAAGGTTGGAAAAGACCTCTAAGATCATCAAGTAAGTAAGTAAGTGATCTTCAACTGGTTCTAAATTAATTCCAAAGAGGGATAAAGGAAAACCTTTGAAAAATGAACAGAAGTCATTAAAAAAACCAAATACTGAACTGCATTCAGCACTGCCAAATGCAGCCAGAGAGCAGATGGAGCTATTTCATGGCTGTCTCCTCAGCAGGTGAACAACTCACCACCACTCCCCCTGCCCAAATGAGGTGTAAAAAACTGGAAAATGCTGTCACCAGTAGTGCTGTTGTCCATTGACTCTTATTCCATGGAAAGTGAAACTCTGCCTGCAGTAGGAATTAATGGAATTTGTCTGCTCTGACACACATCCATTCAAACTCTGTGGGTCATACTTATCCCCTTACGGTATTTTACATTTCTTCATAGCTCCCAAAATGTGATAAAGTTACAAAGCTATAAAACTCAAGGTAAACTTTCCCTTTAAGTCTGGCTTTTCTGAGGTGTGGTCTCTGCAGACATCCATTCTGGACCTCAGAAAACACCCTATAGCTAAACAGGCATTGACAAAGTCTATTTGCCACATGCAAGTAAAAAAACGGTTATCATCCTTTAACCATGAGGTAGAAATGAACAGGGGAAAAAACTGAGGTAAGTAAGTGAAGTATTTTATTATATGATAATGAAAGTTTGAGGCTGCAAATATTTTTGTTATGACTATGAGACATTTTTTCCTTTCCTAGAGAAGAGGTCAAGGATCTATCAAGCTACTTCTGGCCAACTGAATCTTTTTTGTGTTCATACAGTACTCATAACAAGACATTGATACTTATCAGTGCTTCTGAAATACCACTGTATACAGCTGATTATAACGATAACACTGCCAAAAATATAATGAATATAATCCTAATTTAGTTCATATGCATTCTCTGACTTACTGCTGCTATTTTCTTTAAGTCAAATGAAAGGAGAATGCTTGATATAATTTAAATAATCTAAAGTCATGTACAGCTGTTTTTTATTAAGTGTTTGCCAGCCTGAATAATGACATGCTTTCTTTGGCATGTCATAATAATGCTGTGGTAGAATATATACATTATGATTACATGAGTTAGTAACCAAGGAAACAAAATTGGTATTGTACCAGTGTCCTCCAGGACATGTATAATTAAGGCCCTGTCAGGTTTTCTGTAAAAGATCTCCAGTGTCTCGGGACTTAACAACATCCTTGTAAAATTCTGATGTAGAGACTGAAATGTAAGAGGTGAGAGGTACTGCATCAACTGTAACACACTTGTCTTTGTCTATGAAGGTGTTCGTCAGTAAACTATGCATACAGTTTTTATATTTGTCGATGCCTTTTTTGATGTCTTCTCAGTTGCTCACAGGAAGCAAATGCCTCAAAAATACAGCCTTAATTTAAAATTCAAACCATCTATTGCACTGAAATCAGTAGCTGTTGAAGATATTGGGCAACTTCCAGCTGGATAAAATTGTAGGATTAGAGTTATGTTAGATGTTATGGTTCTCTACATTGAGACCTTCATTCATCTCACCTAACCTTAGGTGAAAATCCAGTCCAGTTTCGCATGTACCTAACTTGAATCTGTCATATGGGCACCTAGTCAAGATGTAAGGCAAAGGTACCTCATATAGAAAAAGTTAAGTTGTACATGTCTTTGAAGACCCCCAGAGGAAGATCATATCGACTTAAGTACCTGCACCTAAATTAGACAGGGACACCTTTAAAGGAACCTACCTCTTTCTATTCACTACATAGCTCATTAAGGTACTCCGGAAAGCCGGTTTACTAAGTGCTTAAAATTTAGGCAAAGTTGAGATGGCTAAGATGGGTGGATGGGATCCCATACATGCCTATCACAGGGAAAACTTGATCAGTTCGTGTAGTCCAAACCAAGCCAGGATCAAAGCAGTTTATTAATTTATTAGCAGCATGCAATTTTCTGGCAATCAGTGAACTATACAGGATCAACCAGTGGACCACCCCCACGACGTCCCAGGCACACCCTGGTGTGGGTCCCCAGGCGCTGTGCCCCACACTGTCACTTCTCTAGTGGGATGAGGATTCACCACTGCGCCACATGGGGAGGCAGTTCGTGATGCCGTGGGGCAACTGCTGGCAGTGACAAACCCAGTTTTGGCCGCTGTTGTCCCCACTCCCAGGTCTCTCCTCAGTGTTATGAATTTCCCTGTTTCTTTTACACTTCTTTAAAGATGATGCCTTCCTTGTTTTGAAAGTCTCCTTATAACTCCCCATTACTATTTAATCCAGCTAATGATCATTTTCTTGTTTAATGTCATTTTTCAAAAACACCTGCTTAGATGTTCTTAACAGCCCGGGTTACCCAGGCCATTTTGCCAAGGGTTGGCCATGCAAGCACCCCACAGATGCCCCCTTGTTCTCCTATATTAACTGGGGACAGGCTGCGTAGGGAATGGGTCAGATGCTAGCCGATCTGAACAAATTTGGAAACTGAGCCTTGGTGGACTTTGGCATTTCAATCTTTGGACTCTAATTTTGAAAAGGACCAGAGTTGATTTCTACGTGGTTTTCTGACCCTTTGGATTTGATATGTGTGGTTCATCTTTTTGATTTTGGATGCAAGCCAGAAACGTACATATGATTTGCACATTTTTCATAGGAAGTCTTAAAAATTCTATATGTCACAGTGGATGCTGCTATTTCTGAACACGCAGTTCTAAAGTTTTGATGTCTTAGTTTTATGGACTCTTGCAGTCTGATTAAGTTTTTCTTTTTTTTTTTTTTTTGTCCCATACAACTAGAAGAGCTCTATACTGACAGTACAGTTAAAATAATGACTTAACACTTCCCTCAAATCAAGCAGCTGAAGCTTGATAGCTTCATAGTATTTCTGAAAATCTTAAAAGAGCATATACTCAGAATTAGTTTGCTGTGAGGCACAAATAAAATATTAATGAAATATATTCATAATAAAAAAATCTTAGAACATCATTTTTCCCTGACTGTCAAACACGGTAATATCCTGTTAATCTATACCACTGGTTAGAGTCAGTAGTAAAAAAAAACAGTTTGCGTCGTATGCAAAACTTCTCTTGGACTAGGGAGTAAATTACCTGACCTCATCCATTTATCAAATGTGCAGGTGCAGAAGAAGACTTCAGAGCACAGAAAAAGAAAACACAGCTATATCTCAAGGTGCTTATTTGTTTAAACAACAACAACAAACTCTGCTTACTTTTCCTAATATTTTCAATGATTAAAAATGTCATCCTGGTATGAACTGGATCATGGAATTACTAAACACGCAAAACCCCCAAAGACTAGGTCATGAAGTTACAGATCACTTCCTGATGTGTGTGGAGCACCCCTTCCTCTTTCATAACTGTGAGGCAGGATGCCCACAGAGTTTGCTGCAAGTAAGTTTATGTGATTTCTTCAAGAACTTGCTACAGATGTACTGTTGTAGAGGCATAGGACAAATATATGTAACATTTGTCCTTTCAAATACAGAAAACAAATACAATGGTCCAATTGCTTCTATGTTGCCACATATGGAAATTGTTTATACTTTTCACAGGTAAGAAGTTCCATGGTTTTGGGACTTTTTGTCAGTGTGCATTTAAATACAGCATTGTTATCTATAAAAGAACCCATCTGTTTTTGAAAGCATTTAGGCAATTGGGTCTGCTATGAGCTTTTTACTGTTGGCTGACTGGCCATGATGTGAATTACATATCTGAAATCGAAGACTGATCAAAGAGCAGAATCAAGGTTACTTCTAGCATGCAGCAGAGACCAACACAAAACCAGGTGATTGTTATTGCCACACACTATACCATAAAGATGGAGGCACTTTAATATTTTTCTTGCAGCATGCTCCACGATTGCATGAAAATAATATGGCACAGCACAAAAATTGTATCATAAAATTGTTCTGAAACCTCCTCCAAGCTGTTGTCATGGCAAAGGAATCTATTGAGAATGCTTTTAATTCAACAATGTTTCAGTGGGCCTTAAAAAATGTGAGTTAGAGCCAGCTAAAAAGTGTTATGAGTGAATTACAACCTGATGTCATATTGTCTTTGTCTTGTCTCTGTGTATTTTAGATTTTGTTTTTCATCATAACCTCAGTACTAGGAGTAAGGAAGAGTGTGATCTTTCTGCTTTGTGCATCTGTCAGAGATAATTGCTTGACAAGTTGCAGTGTAATAACAGTGAGGAAGGAATCACTCCATTATTACCCCCAGTCCTCATATAGTGTGTGGAAAATGTCACCACACTGGGAGGCCCATTCTTTAGATCTCTGAACCTGAAAGAGGTAAATTACCCCTGTTTGGAATCTTTTATAGCACAACAGAAGCAATCTCAAATTACTTCTGCTTATGATTTCAATTTAGGAGTAATTTCAAAATAATCTATTTGGAAAAAACTTAACAACATTCACTTTTCTCAGTAATTTTCTTACCGTTTCCAAGGAAGAAAATAAAAAGATGATTGGTCATTCATCTGTTCAGTGTGGTGGCTGGCATCTGTGTGCCAGTGAACACAGTTAGGGAACAGATTTATTATATGAGCATTTCAGAATCAGTAATAACAATAATTAGTTTTCTCTTTTCCTGGAGAGAAACCTGAATAACCCATCTTTGTGTCTGTGGAAAAAGTAGTTCAAGATCCAACTGCTGGAAAGAGAAATTTGAGATATTCAGACTGGAAATAAAATACTACCTCCTAACAATGAGGGCAGCTTGCCACTGAAAATCTGCTCTTAGAACAACTGATCAGAGAAAATGAGAAAATCATCTTTACTTGCAATCAGTAATTGCAGAATCACAGAATGGCTGAGGTTGGAAGTGACCTGTGGAGGTCATCTGGTCCAACCTCCCTGCTCAAGCAGGGCCATCTAGACCCAGTTGCCCAGGACCATGTCCAGATGGCTTTTGAATATCTCCGAAGATAGAGACTCCACAACCTCTGGGCAACCTGTGCCAGTGCACAGTCACCCTCACTGTAAAAAAGTGTTTCCTTAAGTTTAGAGGGAACCTCCTGTGTTTCAGTTTGTGCCCGTTGCCTCTGGTCCTGTCCCTGGGCACTGCTGGAAAGAGCCTGGCTCTGTCGTCTCTGCATCCTCCCTTCAGGTATTTATAGACATTGATGAGATCCCCCTGAGCCTTCTCCTCTCCAGGTTGAACAGTCCCAGCTCTCTCAGCCTTTCCTCACAGGAGAGATGCTCCAGTCTCTTCATCATCTTCATGGCCCTCATTGGACTCTCTCCAGTATGTTCATGTCTCTCTTGTACTGGGGAGCCCAGAACTGGACACGGTACTCCAGGTGTGGCCTCGCCAGTGTGGAGGAGTGGGGAAGGATCACCTCCCTCGACCTGCTGGCAATACTTTGTCTAATGCAACCCAGGGTACCATTCACCTTCTATGTCTCAAGGACCCCTTGCACATGTTCAACTTGGTGTGCACCAGGACCTCCATGTCCATTTCTGCCAGCATATATTGGTGTGCGGGGTTGTTCCTCTGCACTTCTTGTTGAACTAGCCATCCATGGAAACTGGAAAGATTTTTAATTTCTTTAGTTACAAGATGATTTTTAATTTCATAATTTGAAAGAATAATTCTTTTTTCTTTAAATTAAATTATTTGCTGGGGCTGTATAGGTTTGTCAATACAATGAGATTAGTTGTTCTGGCCTAATATTAAGAAGTGCCAAAAATGTGAGATGCCTAATCAGAAATACAACTACATTTTAGTACTATCCTGTTTTATTTTTCGTTCATGTTCAAAAAACAGATGAAGTAGATATTGCCAGCTAGCCGAATCTGTAAATTTAGTTTATCCTTTCATGTCATGAAGTTTAGAGCAGAACAATAATGACCAAATGGTTAGGTATTGCCATGGTTTAAGTGGTGGTTAAGTATTAATTGCTTTATTGCTAAGAACAAAGTGTTTATAGCAAAAAAGGAATTTAAAAAAATTAAAGTAGGTTGCAATTTTATATTGTTTGAATTAGTTCTCACAAAATAAATAAATACTCCTATTATAGTTGACTCATTTTTTTCTTTTCATTTCAACTTCAATTAAAATGTATCTATCAGACAGAAATGAAAGATGTGCTACCCTGTCATTTTCTTTTCAGGACACTGGAAGGGTGAAAGGCAATAAGCAGCAGCTCTTATTCTAAAAGCAAAAGTTGATCATTTCCACCTAGTTTAGAAGTACTGGGTGTTACTCTCCTGATTTTTAATATGTAAGAACATGTAACCCGCCCCGAAGCAGAAGGATGTCAGATTTCCCTGTTTTAATAAAAACAGAAATGGTCAGAAATGTTCTAGATGTTAATTACTGATGACCCCATTACTGACCTCGAAAGTAATTGCAAGAAAAGTAGTATTCTACTTTCTGCTCTGAGCCTTAGCTGAAGTGGAACAGAGCTCCTGACGAGGAAATTGGCAAGGTTGTGGGGCTTATTTGAATGAGGAGCTGGATTTTGACAGCAGCTGTGGCTCTTCCAGGTCAGAGAAACATGTCTACTAGATGTGTAAGAAAGATAATCCTGTCACCAGGAAAGTGAAAAATACGTATAAACTGAATGGGCAGCAGGACAGTTTGAAGTTGAACGCATGTTCAGTAAAAGCAATGAGATGAAAGGTAAACGCTGAAGAAAAAAGACAAACAATGCAAAATTAAGTTAATCTATTTGAGAGAGAAAGCAACTTAGAAGTGTGATTAGGGAATTATCTGAGATAACTGCCTGTCAAACAGTTCTCCCAGGTCTTGTGATACAATGGTACATCTTTTCTTGGCTTTCCATTAGTGTGTCACCTAGACTTGAAACAAAGCAGGTGAGCTAAAATGGATGCACTGGAAGATCATGATGAAATGAGCATTCCTGCAATGGCTGTAGTAAGCAAACTACGTGTGTGACCTTTGACTACAAAGTGAACAGCAGGGACAGATTAAATTGTAAAAAGAGCAGTACTAAGCTAAGAGGTTCTTTGTTGTAAAGAAATAAAATTTCTTAGTGCAGATGCCTAGGTAGCTGTGCCTATGTGTATAAAAATCCCAAATCAGAAGGATACATGCTCCCTAGTACCCCAGTTGCACACTAGTCGGAGGAAGGATATCAAGGGTGCCGTGTTGCAGGATAGCAAAGAGGTGATTGGGTTGAATCATGAACAGTTTCAGTTCTCTGTGTCAGAGCAGTCCCAAGGTAAAAAAGCAATTCTGTCATGCCTTATGTAACTTAGAACACCTGATTCTATGATTCTATGATTTGTAGAATACACCAGAAGAAAAACTAGTATTGACTTAGTCCTAATAAAAATGCAGGCCTTGGCCCATTAAATAACAATAATTGACTGTAAGAAATAGTATCCATAAAATAATTAACTTCTCTTTATGATGAATCACAAGGAAAACTTCCTTTCTGTCACCTCATTTTTAAACATAGGGATGTCAAGGAAATGAGCGAAGAATTAAAAATGATGCTAGAAATGAGAACTCAACTTAGAGTTTAGTTAATCGTAGTTATAGAAATGTCACAAGTGAGCAAGTTCCTAAACAAATGGTCAGGAATGCAAGAACAGAAACACACCCTTGTGGAAAGGAAGATGCTGTTTTGGGTGGGGGCAGTATTTACTTTCTCTTAATTTAAGAGAAGTTAAATAAGCTCTAAGAGTAGCTATTCCTCTTCATCAAAAATAGCATGAAGCTGCATTTAAGAGAAATGGCATCACAGAATTGGTGATATTTTCAGGGGAGAAGATAATCAGGAGCAGCGGATATGGGCACTCCATGGTGTGCTGGATAGGGAGGATTCTTTCCAAAAACACACAGACCCACTCTTTGGTCTGCCCTCAGCGGTACCGTGAAGGGAGGCTGCAGTGTCTGTGTCCTATCCAGATGTACTCCTGCAATTTCAGATGCTTTTTCCCCACAGAAAGACATGGTACCCCTCAGAGAATACTTCACCTTTTTTCTTTTTTTGTGTGCCTATGACATTTCTAGAGAGGTTTTAACAGCTTGAATTCTCCTTTCAGCTGTCTCTGAGAAAGCCCTGTTCAGAGGTGCAATTATGTGTGGCGACTGTGTCTTCCTTTTCTCAGTAATTCTTAAATAGCCCGCATAACAAAACCTAAAAGCAATGCGTACAAACAGCATTTGTTCCAACATTATTTTTACGAAAATTGTGTTTAAAACCACTGTTTTCTAGAAATTTCTGGAGTGCGGAATTGTGGAATGTAACGCTTTTCATATTTTTCCTTCTTAAATGTCTCTTAAGTTAAAGTACTACAGTTGCAGAAGTGCTCCCTTGGTTACGCTGGTCAGACTTAGCTAAAGACATGAGATGAACGGTTCCTCCATAGTTAAAGTGAATAGCAGTGCCTTGCCCTTTTCTAGATGAAACATGACAGAATACTGATGCCAGCAGACAGTTCATGTGTCTCATGCTTTTTGTATCCAAATAGTAAAATAGGTTATGCAGGCTGGTGCCTACCATCTTTAAGAAAACACCAGATCCAGTACTACCATAATTACTGTGCATAAAGTAATGCAGCAAAAAACAAGCGGTAAAGAGAATAAAAAACCTTGTGAGCAATTTGAAAAAAAATCAGGTTTGTACCAACAATACCTTCATTAAAGCCAATGAAATAACTACAGAGCTTTGTTGAAAGAAGAATTAATGGAAAATCTTAATTCCTAAAGAGAAGCCTTCAATAATGTCACTTTTATTTGTTTTTAAACTGAATGTGTTTTTAATAGGCTCCACCAGAAGATGAAATGAACTGTTCCATTAAAAATGTTCTTTTATTAAATGTTTATTTTGGGGTTAGACTGCAATCTGTTAAAAAGACCAACCCTTCCAAAACTGTCAGAGTAGATCATGTAGGAATTCAAAAGATGCAGAATATTTACTTAAGAGGAAATGGCCTAAGGCATTATTGCTAATTTTAATTAAGTTTTTTGCATACCCAATTGGTCTGCTGTATCTGGACATCCTTAGAACTCCTTCTTTCCTGCAGAATACATTGCTTCATAACTACTGCAATACCTTCTGATAATTCATTCACAAAGATTGCTTGTCATTTGATCTTTATTAATGCAAAAGAGTAAGGAACAATGTTATTTTTAGAATGGTTAAAAAAACTGTTTGGTGAAAAAATAATTACCTGTGATACTGTGTCTTTAGAGTACTTATTACATTCATCATTTGTCTCCTTTTGCTTTTCACTGTGAGTGTATTGAATGAAATATCATAAAAATTTCTCAGTGATGTCTACCTGTTTTCCTTTTCCTATACAAGGAACTATGTTGGCCATTTGAGAGGCCAGCTGAGACTATTGAATCACAGAAATTTTGGTTCAAAGTGATCTGCATAGCCCAAGCTGCACTCAAAGCCAATTTGCTACCCGACCCATGAAGTTTATGGAGGACATGAACTTGCTTAACATGCTGTCTAATAACCACTAATATTCTATTCAGGTTAGCTAACGCCTTCTGCTCTTCCCCATCTCTTCTCTTGCATCCAGAACAACTTTGCATGCTGGCCCTTTTTAGAAAATTGTTGGGGAAGAGTTCAGTATTCCTGTAAAAAAGTGAAAAAAGCCCCAATTCTAAGAAAAAAACCTAACCAAAACAACAAACAAACCAAAACCCCTCTGCTAAAGCTATATTTCAGTCAAGGTGATGGTACAACAGAACAACAGTCCAAGCTGGGGTTTTTTTGTTCTGTGCATGTGCATAGTCTGTACAGTAAAAATCCCTAATCCAAACAGCTACAAAACCACAGGTGCAAGGAGATTATGAGTAGTCTCTGGGTAATTACCTGGGGCATTGTTTTTGTTTTTTCCTCTTGTCTTTATTCAATGGTTATAATTAGACTGCTTATTTTACAAGAAGCTTTTTAATGAGGTTCCCATTCCATTTTACATGGCAGGTACCCAGTTTATCTCAATAGATTTCTAATTACCTCCAATGAGTTGAAGGGGACTGACTTGCCAAAACTACCACCTGTCTGGGGAGCCACTTTAACTCAATAAAGATAAGATTTAGAGATAAGATTTAGAGATAAAGTTCCTAAAAGAGCCTTAAAATTCAGCAGCTACAAATGACTCCTCCTGCTGGAGAGGAACCCTTCCTGGAAGCCAGGAAGTTGCAAGATATCTTGTAGTTCCTCACAGCTTGATTGCAAGGAGTTTATTGCCGTGGCAATCACCAATTTTTTTTCCCAAGTGAGATGCTATTTTGTTATAGTCCGGTACCAGCGGGCAGTGAAGGTCACTTCAGAGAACAAAGTGGGGCTTCTTGCGTAGTTCTTTGGATAGAATGCCTTTGATATAATGTCTTTTTCTCAGATCTTTTCTCTTCCCTCTTCTTTACCACCTTAGGTGGGAAAAGTGTTTCTTTCAAAGAAATGGTTTTATCTGAGTGTCCAGAACTTTCACTGGATTATTTTTATTTCGAAAGAATGTCTGACTGATAAGAGATAGCAACGCACAATGGGAGGCCTTTACATCAGAAGAAAACCAATCAGCACAAGATTTTTTGGGGTAGGAAGCGTGATTCCATGGATACGTTTGTTGTGCAGTAAGTTAGCTTTCACTGTGTCAGTGGCAGTATAGCTTTTTGGATTTCTGTGTTTATAGGGATCTGCCTGAAAGACTTTGAAAAGGCCTACCTCCACTTGACTGAAAAACTGGACCTGCAAATGCCAGTCATCCACAGGAGGATTTACTTTGGGTAAAACAGCTGTGGATTTTGGCAAACACAGACATGAGTCCATTCCAGATGAATCAGAATAACCACAGATGTCAGCTTCATCGAAGCTGATACACCAGCATTCCACCTCAGGACAATTAAAATCCTGTAGTAATAACAACTCATTAAAAATGCCTTTCTGCAGAAGGATTTTGGTATTGAGTCTCACAGCCATCCTGAACCCTGCAGCAAGGTTGTCGTGGGCACTTATTTGTGATCAAACAAATCAGCGCCATGAACGAGAGTTTGGCTGTTGATGCTCAGAAACTGCCTTTGTGAATAGAGCAGTCTTTTCAGCAGCCTCTCTGCTCTGAAGAAAACTAGACGCAGCAGGATGCCTCTGCAGGGGTGTATTTTCATTTGGAGAAAAAGCAGTTTCAGTAGTGAACATTTTTTATCCTGATGCAAAGCTAGGTGACATTGATAGTGACCCAATAACACTGAAATACAAGCTTGCCCTTTAAAGCAGAAGTACATGCACAACCAATACAAAGAGAAGGTGGATCTGTCCATGGAAAATTTGTTTCCATCTGTCCCGTGGATAACAGATTGCTTAAAAAATATGCTAATATATATAGTGCTTGCACACTGCAATGGCGGGTTTATGTTTTTAATGACTCCTTAACCACTCTGGATATATTTTACAGTTTCAAAGAGTTGAAGTGTCTGGAAGCAAGTAGTTTAAAGAACCAACTCTCTCCACACTTCTTCTCATCCAACTCCTTCCCCACTGCTATCCTACCTAACACATGCTGTGCATCCAAGCATAATTTCAATTGGCAGGATATACAAAAATCATTAAAAATTAATAGGGCAATGTTGCCCACAGATCTTGTTTTTACTTAGAGCACTTACAAGATATTTTCCTTAAGGATGTATCTTGATCCATTTTTCTACGGTAATAAGAAAACATTGAACCAGTTACGAGTTTAATCCAAACAAGGTGTGCAGGAGCTAGGGAGTAACTCTTCGTCCCACCAGAGTGAATGTCTATGAGAAGGGCACTTTGGATAATACCTTTTGTCTGCCTTTTCTCTCTGGTTACATACAGACACACACACACTCTCACGCTCCTTCCAGCACCCTGGCCACCACTGCCAAGAAGATAAAGGAGATTATTCCCTTTTAAAAACAAATATAGGATTATGAGTGGCACTCAGATTTTGTCTGGACCAGTGGACTGGTGACAATTTTGGCATTCCTGAATCTAGGTAGGAACCTAGTCTTGTCAAAATACCACAATAGGGTAAGGCCCAGGCAAGCACACATCCCTCCCCCAACTTGGTTTTTTTTGTGGGAAGGAGACCCAAGAGCATAACCTAGAAGGGCACCGTTGAACTCCAGTCTGGATAGGCAAGACACCGGGGCTGACCATGGTGTGCATCTGTCTTTCAGCCTGTGTGTAGGCAACCTGTGTGGTGCCCAGGCTGTCCTTTCCTCCGTGGGATGTGTTAGATGGCAAGCCTGCCTCTGGTGTACCCTTGCTTCTGGGAGGGCTTCTTTCATCTTCTCATTCTTAGTAATGAGGGATTAAAAGTCTTTGAGAAAAAGATAAGGTCAGTTGAAAGTCCCTTTTTACGACTGTACTTCTCAGTTGTACGAAGCCTTAAATCAAGCGTCTGTCTTGGCATGAGAGCCCAGTGCCACTAAAATTAACATCTGAGAAATGTATTCGTGTTTCCTAAGCAGTTAAGGGTACAGTTGTAATTTCTTTCCTTTTAGATCTAGGTCAAAAATGTCTGTACCTATCAAAGAGGTGCAGCCTGTAAAAGAAAAAGAAAAAAAAGAAAGACAGAAAGAAAAAAAACCACTACAGAGTGTGTGGATACTTCCAAGGAGACCATCACTGTCAGTCTTAAGCAGGAGAGAGGTTCTGCCATCCACCATATACAGGGTCTGAGCACGTGTCAGGGAAAAGGGTTTTTTTAAAAAAATCAGTAGAGAGAAAATGCAGAGGTACATTTTACTATCCAACCAGAATTTGAATATAATTTAATATTTTGTCCTTTTTTCTTTCCTGAGAGGAATCAGTTCAAGTTCTTCATTCCAGACAATGGAATAAAACCAGCTTTTAGCCTAAGGTAATTACTCATTATCATAATCTTCACAAGAACCTCCTCAGACGGACATGAGTGTACCTGGGGATCTTTAATCAGACGGAATGGATATTTTCCTCTTGCTAATTAAAGCTAGGAAGTTTGGTGGGAAACAAATTAGCAAAACCTGGTTGTTCTATGAAATGATAATACAGTACTTTATTAGCACATCTCTACCTAATTGAAACCCAGTATATCACGCATCATAATGGTTCTCTAGAAATGCATACTGAAAAAGAATAGCTTTTTGAGGACTGTGAAGTATTATATTTAATTTAGGAGGTGGAAAGTCATGCTGATACTGCAGAAAGCCGTACATCTCCACCTGTTTTGAATGGATCTCAGAAATATTTATGTTTCATACAATGTTTCAACCCACAACCCTATATCAATAGATTTGCCAGGAGAAAGAGGGATTTCAAAGCAGCTGTAATCCCTTCTCCCACAGCCATTGGCATCAAAGGCAATGCATGTGCGAGATGCCAAATGTTTTGGGACTCTCCACTGCAGGTCAGGAGTGACTGCAATGAAGTTGTGTGTTTGGTGCAGCCATTCAATTTCAATTTTTTTCAAATGTTGCACTATTTAAATGTTTAGACTAACGTATCTGAACCCATATATATGAAAACTCAGCTTACATGTGCCTCTCTGCTTTTTCTCTCATCCTTTTTTTGCCATTATCACGTACAGGAAACATTAGCTTTAGGCAATAGTTTCATTTGAGAAACCTAAGCATCAAGATGAATTAGGCATAAGGCATTTTTGTTTTAAAGTTAAAGCGAGTGTTTCCGTAGAGGACTGTGTGAATTTAAATCCACCTGGAAGGATAGGCATATCTGAACAAAATTAATTCAGCAGATAAGATTAACATTGGGTTGTTTAATTCATATCATTCTATACAAATGTAAAGGTCAACCAAAACCAGAGTTCTTGTATTTTGTCAGTACGACTGTAAAACATTTCTGCCCTTCATTCTGCATGCTTTGGTATCAAGAACTTCCTACCATTATCCTTAATACTACAAAGCATATACCACCTTTTTGTTTTTACCACTGTCGTGTTATTGGAGGCCCAGGTCAGCAGCTTCACAGCAAAGGCAGTTGTTTGATGTTGTCATCTGGCTGCCTGCCTTTTCACTTTTTCTGCTTGTTTAGCTAAAACCTTGCATTTTTCACATTTTCAACTGACAAGGAGCAGGAATCCAAGGGTGCAGAATTCTGTTGTGCGGGAAGGTACACTGACCTCCTAATTGACAAAAATCTTCTGGTACATTTAAACCTGTTTCAGGGACTTTCTGAAATACAAATGAGTTTAAGAGGGGCAGGCAAGGTTATTCCATACCTTTATTTTTTTTTAATTTATAGAAAATCTCAATTACTTTGATTTTCCAGATGAAAAAAAAAGTTTAACTAACATGTAGGTCATTCCATTCTTCTGGGCTATTCATGTTCTTTACAGATCAACTGGTTCATTTGGTGTCATCGTTGCAATAGTAGGTGGCTTCTATGCAGAATGAGTGCTTTATAGATGGGTTTGCTAAACTGGGCCCTGGCCTGGCTCCTATCCTTCCAACCTCATATTTTCTTTTCGCGTTATCCTTTCTTACCTCTATTCCATAATATGTTTCAAACACTCCAGCTATCTATATTCTGTCACCTCAGCTCGTGAAGGACTGCATACTCATAACACAGGCCAGTCAGCCTTATTTTAATGCATGTGATGACACTGAATAGTCTGTTTGTCTTTGCATCTATTTAAAAACAGATAATACATGAAACTGCCTGGTTACTTTTAAGTATAATTTAATCTTGTGCAAGTTTACTGAATTGACGTCACCAAAATACATCAATCCTTAAAAAAAACAGTTAAGGCCCTGATGCAGCAGAAGCAGTTGAATGGAGATTTAGCTTAAATCCATGAGTTGTCCTATTGACATTAGTGAAACCACATACAGGTACATGAAGAATATTCTCAAATGGTTTTCAAGGATCAAGTCTTAAGAGGGTTATCTTGTAAAAAATATCTGGTTGTGTGTAAGGTATACAGCCATCATGCTATCAACAAGGACTGAATTTGAGATCTTAAAAATGCAAAGCCCTACATAATATCTTCATTAAATATTCTTAAGATACGGACTCTCACCTGTGACATAACTAGTCAGGAGAGAATGACTCGGTTGCAGGTACCAGTGTAGTGTGTTACATTGGCATTGTTTGAACACACAATTCAAATGGATTTGGGAATCTGTTGCAGCACATAATTTAACCCTATAAAATCCAGGTTATACTTTATATTTGCTAAAACTTTAAAGACGAGGTGTTTCTTTTAAAAGCAAATTCAGTCTGGGGTGAAATCTGAGTATGTGGAACTCTAGTTATCTATCCTTTCTTAGTTAAGACTGTAGGAAATACACAGCCTCGTTGATGCTGCGCAACTGTTTCCTAGCTAATCTGTAATTTGTATGCAGTTCCTTCTCACCCCCGCTCCTCCACATCGACACTTGACATTCAAACTGTGTGAATGTCCTCCTATGGAGGATTTGGACATGAAGTGCATAAAGCCCTGAAGTTAAGCAATGATATTCAAGCTCCCAAAGACCAGGCAGTAGATCTCAACTAGTATATGAAATAGAAGTTGAACCTAGTTTAGACTTCATTGTGGATTTCAGTGCTGTATGATTAGTTAGCATCAGAATGAAATTAGAAAGGACCTTGTGACTGTTTGGCATTTTACAATTTTCCAATAATTAATATTCAAAGCAGGATATTTCCTTTGTCACAGTTTAGTAAGTGGATTTTTCCTGCTGGTGTGGCAGTGGTCCCCATATGCCTTTGAAAGTTATAAGCATGTTCCTGTATTTCTGTGCTGTGAACATTCAGGTACCAGGTGAAATTCCAAGAATTTTAGGAACTCATCCACCATCTTCAGGCATAATCAACTGTGATTCAGGAAGTGATGAATCCTGCAAATCTTGCGAGTGGCATCTGGCTCACTCTTTATTTTGAGTTCCAGAAAAACTATTGTCACAATATGTTCTGAAAGTGTATTGCTACTAAAGATGAAAGAGATGACTGGTAGCAGAGGATCTGAAACTTTAAACAGCAGCTGCAAAGTACCATGGCCAAGAAATTACTCTTCTTATTAGAATGCAGTAAAGGTCTTGACTAGTCCTAATTAAACTTGCAGAGTTCTTTAAGGAAGTCAGATTTTGAATCCTCCTTCACCACAATGAATTCTTGTGCAACTAAAACCAATATAGCTTTCTAAATTGTTTACTAAACAATTATCTGTTCACATGCAACCTATATATCATTGACTTTAAAATACTATTTCCATTTCAAATCCTCACATTTCCCCGAGGCTTTCAGATTATGGAATCTTCCTAAGCTTCTGTTGTGGAATAAATACATTCCCTGTTCAATACTTCTTGTATTGAACACTGCATTAGCAAACTGTACAATATATTCTTTCTAAGACAATTGACCAGGGAAACCTGTTGCTGTGTGTATGTGGGTTGGTCTTCCGGTTCAGTAAACCACCAAGAGAAAGCTTTCATTTTTCAGTGTAAGAACTTCAAGTCAGTAAACAGAGTGAGTAAAAGTAAAGTAAAAGTTTAATTAGCAAATTCTTAAGGAAAAGCTTCAGTAACTCAGCCAGTAGAGGGAACTGTAATACAGTACATGGCAGGTGACCTGGGATTACAGAAAAGAGTAGCATCACAAATACAAGACAAGATAAAGTGTGAAGTATATTTATGTCATATATCATGTGTAAAACAAAGTACCTACTTCATATGTCCCATTTATTATTTAGTGAGTTTATACCTGTTGGCTCCTTTCCTTTCCTTTCCTTTCCTTTCCTTTCCTTTCCTTTCCTTTCCTTTCCTTTCCTTTCCTTTCCTTTCCTT
>WAAD01035045.1:0-59029 GCA_013389945.1 Fregata magnificens
ATGATTCTATGATTCTATGATTCTATGATCTTTGCGTCATTGGATTAGCCATTCAAACATGTATGGATTGTAATCACAACCTATTCCCATGTCCCCGGCCCAATGTTTTAGCCAGAGTTAATATAGTGAAGGATTTTACAGATACATATGTACAAACACACATATGCACCTATTCATTTCTGGAAAAACATCTATTTCACGTGTTTGCTTTTGTCTTAATTCTCTAAAAACTTACCAAAGTCTTCTAGAAAATGGAGAAAGAAGGAGAGCATTACAGGTGATTCCTCATCAGAGCAGTGGAGAAGGAGGTGTTTACTTGTTGACAGGTAGCATGAGCCAATAGAGCAGTCCCCTAGTATTTCTTATGCTCTCTCATGCTGCAGATATCACCCTCTGTTAAAAAAGGACTATGAAATCTTCCTCTTGATCATGCTAACTTCAGACCTGTGTACTGATCCCATACATCTGTTCTTTGAAGGCAGTGTAATTTATAAGGACAGGACACACAACAGTAATGGATTCAATTTGAAAAATCTGGTCTCAATTAATAAATCTTTGTTTTGATTCAGATTTTTTTTACTGATATGTTACTGTAAACCCAGTTGTTGAAAACATATAACATTTGCCTTGAATGACAAATAGCGGGAGATACTAGAAGTAAGCATTTGTCAAGGACTAGTAATAGTTATTTTATTATGGTGCTAAAATCACTGCTGCCTGACTCAGATCTATACTTCAGCTCTAAAATTAATGTATTGACTGTGTTTAATGTTGCTTTCTTATCAGCAACCACTGTGTATCAGGAATATTAAAGACTGTGATGGGTTTACTTACAGTAATCCACTAGTGATATTTTCCCTCACAAATCAAAACTCTTCCCTTGTTATTTATCTGGATATTTTATTGTTGAGTACAATTAAGAATATTCTATCCTCTATCCATTCATAATTCATTCCCATATTATATCCCCTTGTAAGATAATATTAAAGGTCTTCCATTTTATACCAAAGTTATTTTTTTCAAAACCTGAAATGTACCCAGTTTGTATTGTTCTAAGAAATTATTCAGCATCAGTTGTGGTCTAAATTGCTGTTTTTCTCTGTTGACTCTTTGTTAGGCTAGGTGTAGACATGAAGATGACACATACTTGCTGTACATACATAATGAGCAGAAGCATGTTCTTTTTAATTCCATTGGACCATTTTATCATGCTAAGTTTAGCTTCAAGGACACATTTTTTACTTCCACAAAGAGCCACTTGCTGTAAATAAATCCTAACCTGATATATTAAAATTGTTCTGGTAAGCACCCGCATAACTCTCTCTGATCTTCTGAGATCTGCATATAGCATCCCCTGCGGGGAAGCTGTGAAGGCAGTAAGTATTGAGTAAAAGGAAGACGAGTCAAATCTAAACAACTCTTCCAGTTTACATAGTACAGACATCTTCCATTGACCCTGGTATCTAACCAAAAGGAGCCAAGTGAACTGGAGGATGAGCAAGTCTTCAGCTGTGAAGGTAAGAATAAGCAAGCTCTGAGAAGGAAATACCTCTTCCAAAACACTTAGTAAAAACACCTGTTGCTTAATCAGAAATTCTTGTTGTAACCTTTTATCTGTGGGAATTAAATCTTATGTCCCAAAAAGGCTTTAGCTGGTGCAATGCACAAATTTGGATTACCTACCAATTAAGGCATAGTTATAAACATCTTCTGGCATTCTTCTATTTTACTAACAACCATACAATCCATTTCAAGGCCTCTGTCTTTGTGTTCTACATTAAATTGCCAAATCAACATCAGCAACCACATTCCTGCTTTTGGCCAGCACCTTTGACAGCATAAACATTTGGCTGAACAATGGAAGAAGACCGCACTGGAAGACAGAGCTTTGGAGAAAAAAAAACCCTGAGTTTCATGCTATAGACTCCACTTTTCTTATTGTAAAAAAAAAAAAAAATCATTCTAATCCTTTGGCTTTCAGTACTCAGTGCAGAATTTGCCTATTGCACTCAGCTTTCTCTCATTAAAATTTTATCCCACGTATATACTCCATAGAATTTCTACTGGAGAGGAAGGAGGAGTGACAGATATTTCTTTTTAACCTTTAAGAGTACCACAATGTTAGGAGGGAGAAAAGTACGAAGGTAGAAATGTAAGCAGGAAATAGAATAGGAAGATAGATTGATAATGTAGCTGAGCTGTTTTTGTAATTAAAAAGGTGGCAGGGACTGCAGTTTGTTTATTGTTTGTCCAGACTGAACAAACAAATTGCATTCTTTGTATTTTAATATGATAAATCTAGTTGTAAAGAAAACCTTTTTTTAGATTTGTATCTTAAGCAAAGAAGCTAATTCTTTAACAATTGTAGATAACACATTCAAAGGAAAAAACTTGCTGTTACAGGACACCTATTTCCTTTCTTCTCATCTGGACCTGTGCTACTATGAGTTCATTTCTCATTCTGAAAAGGACTGTAGATCTCAATGTGGGGACTGCCCCTCGTATTTCCAAAATGAACAATACCATTAAAGCATTTTGCTGTAGTGGTGACAGAAAACGCAGTTGTGCCATGACTGCATCACTCAACGAGAACGATACAGAAGAAAAAGGTTTGAAAAGAGCTCAAGATAACTGCCTAAGAGTTTGCCCCAAATGAGTGTTTGCAGTTGTGGTCACTCACGCATGCATGTAGGAGTGCTTATTCCTGACTGAAATAAAAAAGAAACTGTCTCCACTTACTGTTTGGAAAAGCACATATACGTGTGGGTTAGCCTATGTGAGGTAGGCAGAGACCAGCACGTGTTTAGATACTTCCATGGCACAGAAAATACTACCTGCATTTCAAGTAAAGAATAAGAGATATTTCCACAGTGATGTGTTAGTTTCAACTCAATGTCATTTTAAAAAAGGCTACCAGATTTAAATTTGTCTGTCAATGCAAACACTAATTGTAGATGTAAAGGCATTTTCTCATAATGAAGTTTTCATGACATTACCACCAAAATGTATCCTAAATCTCATGCCAATGAAAATGAAACCCCAAGTTCCTCTAAGAACTCTCGGCTGCAGAGAAATTTAGTTTAAATTATTATTATATCACTTAAATTTTTAGACCTCAGTTCACCAGGCTTATTAAACTATGGGCACAATGGAATGATTTACTAACTATGCTATAGTAAACTAAAGTCCTCCTATCCTCCTGCTGCCTTTCGCCTAGTTTTGAGACATAATCTTGTTTACTTGCAGTGTTTATCCACATTACTGTAAAAAAAATAACTTATTTCAAACAAAAAATGTTCACTAATTAATTTCTTAATCAGTTATGGGGCATAAAGCTTGTTTTCAACATAACCTTTTTGATTGTGTTTGAAAACCATTCTCTATTCCAGGGCAATACCTTTTGTTGTACTGAAAAATCAAATAAAAGTACTATTCACATATTTTAACGCCAAGTTAAAATTATGTTTTTGCATTATAATTTTCAAGGGCCACGACCAGCAGATGTCTTTTCTAATGGAGAACCGAGGCTGATGTACCTGATGCGCAACCTTTTATCTGAGACGATTACTGCAGTTCCAGTTCTACGCATGTGAAAAAAAAATCAGCATAAACCTCATAGTCTAAAAAGAACCTCTTTTTAGTCTTCTCTCATTCTTTATAGCAATACATTTCATTGTGTTTATCTCAAATGTACATATCAACTGAACAGACAGACGCAGGGTAGAGAAGCAGGGAGTATGAAAAGTGCTACTGGATTACTTCATAACAAAGCTAGTGAAGAATCATCTCTTAAATCTGTTGTAGCTAGTACAACAGCTCAATTTTACACCACTTTGGAAGACAGCTGGAAAAGTTTTAACCTCATGTGCGGAGGTAAGTATCAAAGCCACATATGAAGTATTTTAGAATAAAGGCAGACGAAGGCATGCCTCTTGCTCCTGAAACTGTGCTCCCCTGATGTGGCAATGCCACCCATGAGTGTACCTGGGAACCACCCTTCTACCAACCTGCATAGCAGCTGGAGTGTAGCACCCACCAGTGTTTGCACTTTGGATTCCCCTGCTGCTGCTGCTGCTGCTGAATTTCACTGAAACCATTAACATTGCTTACCCATTGCTTTGAGCACTCCAGCAGTATTGTGCCTGTTATGCCATTCCTGATGCAAGACAGATTTTTTTAAAATTTCCAATGATATATTTAACCAATTATTTGCAATTACAGACTGTTGTATAATTATGTAATTATGACTTTTAAATATATGAATTGTTCCTTCCGTTGTCCATCTAGAGCTGTAATGAATGACATTCAATTGCATAATTAACATATGTTTATAACGTGTTATTTACAAGACAGTTGAGCCTTTGCACTTTGTCATGCTTGGATCGGTTTTGGCCAATTTGATCCACTAGATGAAACCCACTCTCTGCAGAAACTCATGATCTGTCTGAGAGCAAGGGTGCTGAGGACACACGCTCACGGCACGTAGACTCTCTTAGGTTGCTGCAGAGGGGCTATATTTAGGAAATAATTGTTTGAGAAATAGGAGCTGCTCTCTAAACTTGTGTGTGTTTGTGTGTGTGTGTGTTTGTGTAAAGCATAAGGGTAAGTTTAGGCCAGATTCTCCTATTCTTCATATTCTCTGTATGTTTGTTGCTCTCCCTCTAATTCAGCAACCCCATTATCTCACTTTATTCTTACTGTAGCAAAGGAACTTCTGCCAAGTTTAGGGGATCTCTTTCTTTGGTTATACACCCGCTTCAAGAATGAGCAGCAGAAGCAGGGACAGCCTACCTGAAAATGGGGGGTTATCCTACAACATGTTTTCAAAAAAGAGCATTCTAAAAAATACAGGTGTGAATCATGCTTCTGAAAACACAACATTTTCACTTACTCTTTCAGGTGAATTATTAGAATGGGTGTAAACCATACAACTTGATTTTTTTTCCCTACCCCTTTACTTAAAAAAAGAAAGCGGTGAGTGTTGGGGAATACATTGATGCTAAAGACACTGACAGTGGCTAAACCCTTCCTCCATGCACAAGGGCGCAGAGGGGATAAGTTTTGTACTTTAAGCACAGAAATTAGTATCAGCTAATTGCTCTCAATAGGGGTCAGTAGCAACAGCTAAGAGGACTTCAGGTTTTATTCTGATTTCGTTATCCTGCATTGCTCTTCCTTAAACTAAACAGGCAAGGGACAATATGTAGTTCTCAAACTAATTTGCAGGAGGACATGTACAGAAGAGGGACTGCTCACTGTCCACAGCTCCTGTTTTAATTTGAAGAGCTCATATGCAAGACAGAAAAACTGTGTTACTGTCAGAGTGCCTCTAGCCTGTGAATGGGCAGGTACTCACCTCACACTATGCTTTTTCACTTCATGGATATTTTGGTTCTGGTTTTTATCTTGTTTTCCTTAATCTAGATTTAAAAGTCACTAGCTACATGGCATTACATGTTTCACTTCTTAAACCTGGAGAAACAAGAAGATACCCACAAGAAGAACAAATTTCTGATTAGCAAGTCATCTATTTAGCAATAATTAGACTTTCAACTGTTCCTTTAAGCTACATGTAACTTCCCCCCCATATTTCTAGAACTTTTCTCATTATTTCCACATATATGGGAAAAAGACGATTTTAAGTATTGTAATGACATTCTATGGCAAAACTACACCTAATGATACTTGCAGAAGAAAAAAAAACCTGCCTTGAAACCTAAATATTGAGCACAAGTCATGTTTACTCTGGCTAAATGGAAAAATCCCTTCTTGGTGTTTAATTGTTGTTTAGAAATTGCTGCTTTGAAAACAGCATACAAAATGTACAGAAAAAGTGAGAGAATTTTGGTTTTTAAATTACCTACTGAAAAACATCTATCTTGTGTAACTGCAAGGAGAGGGAAGAAGAGTACATTTCCTTACTAGTAGGGACAATCTACAGCATTTTTATTTTACTTTTTAAAAAAAGAAAAAAAAAAAACCACAGCAGTTTTATTGAGTTACCTTGAAGTAGTAAAAAAGTCATGACAAACAACTGATCAGTCATTTGCCGCTACCCAGCATACCTAGCATCTAGCTGAAGTAATCATTCTATATCAGGTCTAAACTAGCGCTTTTAAAGATGTATCTCATAGACACTCTTAAAAGGTTAAGTACTACCATGCTTAACATCATTTTATCATGATTTGTAAATCCTTTCAAATAATCACATATTTTTTTGTAAAGGCAAAAACTTAGATAATCTAAGGCAACCCCCACCAGTACCTGAATAATACCTTAGCTTTTGTGTGACCTCAGGATTCTGTGAGAAAATATTCCATACCAGGTAAATAAATATATGTGATTGAAGGAGATGAATTTAGACTTTTCAATTAACAAAATTCGCAGCATCTTGTCACTCAATGCATGCTTCCAAAAATGTTGTAGCAGTACTTATGATTTCAAGTACAACCAAATGAAGAACATGCAATCCATGCAGGAAGCTCAACTTTGAATAAGTGAAGAGTTGTAGGGTTGGCAGGGGCTTGGGGGTGGGTTGTGTACTTCCTTTTTTGAAGGATTTAGTAAATCAGAATTTTACCTTTATAGCCCTGTGGTAATAGGGACTGAGAGTCCTAAAACTTCATTAATTTGTGATTAATAAAATTCCATTGGTAGGAAACACAGCTGTAAAAAGCAAGTGCGTGTCCTGATGTGCATATTTAATATCAATTTCTTCACCCCCAAAAGCTGTGTCTCTCTCAGGAGCATGTTAAAGGCACAGACAAAGAAAAATAAATATCAGAGATTACTTCCAGTGTGAACTGTTTTGGGGAAGGCAATAAGCATTGCCAAATGGCGAGCCAAAAGAGATACCAATGTAATTCAAAGCCTTCAGAACTGATTATATATCAAAGTATTATACCTTGATTTCTTCTTTTACGAGGCAGAGCATTAAAACAAGGTATGTGATGCAGCCCTAGAACCATCCCCTGTTGTCTTAATGAATTAGAAAAGTGGTTTATTTATTTCTATAGTAGCTTACTTATTGACACATTTTTGTGTGTGTGCAAAAAGTAATTTCTGGTTAATACTTGAACCATCTGTGCTATTCTAATCCTAAGCTTCTTAGTCTGTACATATAAAAAGACTTCTATTTTGTCTTTAAGGGGTCTTGAGGATTTTTGATTCTGCTGAAATTTTATTCAGATCTCTTATGATTGTATATGCTGTCAACATTATCAACTTCTACAATAAAATCAGCACATGAGACAATGTGTTACTATAGCTAAAACCTAAGTGACAGAACGTTAAAATCAGCGAACTCTGTTAATATGATCAAACAAAATCAATGGCAAAACCAAAATAGTTATTAACCATACATAATACATTATACAGCGTGTAGACTATACCACAGTAAATAAAAACTTAACGTTATCAGTTTTCTGATACCTCTTCCTAAATTACAGGAATATATAAATATTTATTATTTGTTTGGGTAAAATGTAATTTCCTTTGTGTTGTTATTTTGCTTTGCAATTTAATATCATTGCCTTATGCTTCAAGGTCCACCCTAAAGTACTTCTATTTAATATTCTTGTATTTTTTACACCTATGAGGAATTATTCCTTTCATTAAAACCAAAACAAAAACCAAAAGACCCCCCGGAAAAAAAAAAGTATTTCAAATAAAGATAATACTTCATGAGTATTATGATTCTGCCAAACTATATTTATTCTATAGGATATTTCGGCCATGTAGTTTCTTCATACACACTGCATTTCTTAGATGAACCTGCACCATTGCCTACTGAGTTCTGTTCTCTCTTACGTAGATTTAGGAGACATGATGAAATTAACCTCTTCAGACTGCATTTTTTGCTACAAAAGTCATCAGGCAGAAGTACCCTGTGATTCAGACCAAAATTAAACCATGATTTCATCAACCTGTGAAACAGACATAAGCTTACATTGTAACTGGGACTAATATTTCTAATAAAACATCCTTTTTAACAAAACTGAAAATCAATAATAAGAGAAGTTTCAAAATTGACACTAGCCTTTTGAGAAACTGGAAATAGATCTTCCTGTCAAAGACTAAAACTGCTCTCCTCTGTCTAGACTGCACTGGGAGCAAAATTATCAGATTTTCATTTCCTCAATTTCACTCCACAGTGGTAAAACGTGCAAGTATTGATTCAACTGCTGAAACAAAAAGCAGGAGAGCTCTTCACCTCGGCAGGGTCAATGGGTTTGTGGGTGTCTAATTATACCTATACAGGGCATATAAATCTTTCTACTAGTCATTACGTGAACATAAGAGTCCAAAGGCATCATTAGAATCCTTTTAGCCAAACACTCATTCTTCTTTTGTTTTATGAGGGGTCAAAGAAACTGGGAGTTAATATTATCATGGCTCATAGATTTTCAAATTTGTGTTCGAATACAAGAAGATATGCTTTGAAGGAAAAAGCTATGTGTGTACCCATGCATGTCCACTTACAAGCCTGAGCTCTGCCGATAAACACATGTACAGCTTCTTCTCTTTTTACAGTATTCGGTTGAGATACACTGTAAAGTAAACAGCATGACTGCACAGACATTCATATTAATTGTGCTATGTTGCAAATACAGTGTTAATAAAGCTTTTGGTGAGTACTAATTTGTTTCAAAAGCAGACGAAATGATAAGAATGAGTTGGAAATGCTAGTTGTGACAGAAGTACTAATCTTATTTTCATCACTGTTGATTTCACTATAATCTTACAAAAACCTTTATCTTTTTTCCTTATACTTACTGAAATGAGCTGATTACTGAAAAAAAATTAATATTGCCAGGACATTAAAACAATATTAAGAATTAAAAAAAAAAAGAAGAAAAAAAAAGTGGCTATTGTTATTAAGGAGGTGTGCTGCATTATATTATATTGTATCATATTGTGAGTGTTGTTCAGATGGTTTTTAGGTTGTGTAGTGATGACAGAGAGAGTGTAATATTCATATTGTAAGAAAGCTGTCATATTTTGCAAGCAGATTACACAGATGCTGGGTGCTCAGCATTTTGAACATTAGATGGAGTTAGAGTCTTTCATTTTATCTATGAGAGTAGTAATAAGATCCCATATCAAGAGCGAAAGTGATAATTTTGAAGTATTCATTTACTGGGAATTCAATCTTTATCTTACAAACTGGCCCACCTACTTGAACTCAAAAGTTACAATAGGCAGCTAGCCCAAAGTGCCAAAACAAAGAGGTAACCACTCTTAATAGTGAGGAAATAGACAGAAAAAAACCCCCCCAAAACTTATAAATGTTCACTTTACTAAAAAGGAAAACAGAGCCTGGCCCTACCTTTTTTAATAAGCTGTTTCTGGCATTGTGTTAAGGAAAGTCTTTAAGTTCAGTGAGACATGCTAAAAATTGTAGATAGGATGATATGATGCGATTATCCACAACAGCAAGAAATGAACTTGTTGGTCCAGTCGTTGATCCTTTCTGTCCTTTTTTCGTTATGTTTCTATGCAAAGCACCTTCTGAGGCCTGGCGCAGGTAAAGCAAAGGCTATGTGGTTATCTAACCGTGTCCCTTGGCTAAAAACATATCCATGCCTCCAGTCCAATCCTCTGCCCCAAGCTCCCCTCAAAACCATAGTCCCACTGCAGATGGACTGGAGAGAGCAGGAATGGTACTGTAACTGGGGATGAATCACAAATCCCAAAAAACGAAAAGTGGGAAGAGTTTGTACATTGATGTCAGAAGGAAAAAAGGGTGCTGGAGGTATGATGCATCAGCTGAACATTCTGCTGGCACAGGAGCTTAAATTTCTTCAGGGCTGTGCTACTAGTGGGTCCTGTGCTCCTTCCTCGATCATCAGATGTGCTCATCTCTGCTCCCTGTGCCCCGATTCCCCTGCTCCTCACACCGGCCCCTTCCCTCCCCAGTTCAGCATGGGGCCCACCTGGCAATGAGAACACCCTCACTGCATCAAGCCCCTCCAAGACACCCTCTGCAGCGCACCAGTGGTTGGAGGGTCCCTGCTGCCACCCAAAACCATTTTTGGGTTGAGCACCGAGCTGCAGCGAGATCTGTGGCCAATATTTGGATTTGTGTGTAATATTCCTGCTGTGGACGTGACCTCACAGCTGTTCTCTGCAACACGTGCTGTTATGGGGCAGGGGGGGAGAGGGGCACACAATCCCCCACAGATGTAAGATGAGCACGCAGCTTTGATCGATGTCTCTGCGGCTGCTTCTCCATACACCTCACCCACTGACCCGTTTAACAGCTAGCTGCAGTAAGTGCTAACCAACACGGGAGAAATGACATCATACCTCATCGCTCAGTCCCAGGCACCGTGCCTACGTGAAGCAAATGGGACCAAAGACCTGTACGTAAATTACGGCAAATTACTTGGTCATGTGGGAGATTCGGTCTGCTCAGGTGAGAACGGATCAGCGGCCAGGCATTGTGTACCTACTGTAACTGACTGAAGAACTGGGACAGAATAAAACAGGAGCTGCAGTAAACCAGGACAGTTCTCAGCACGCAGATGAGTAAGACAGGCAAAAAGGAAAAATATTCCCTTTTTTATCTATTTTATACAGGCATCTGATTACTGGGTGAAAGGCAAGTAATCCCTGAGAAGTCACAAACTCTCTACAAATGTGCAACAGAAATAGAGGTATATATTGATTTACAAAGTGCAGAGAGATGCAAATACTCCGTACTATGAACTAAAATAAATGGAGCCATCACTAACAACATCAACTTTGAATGGCAGTGTATAAAGTCATCCAAAGATGTTTCATATACAACTGAAGAGAAGCATGTAAGACTTAGGTTAGGAAAACAATTTATTTTCAATATTAATGGAGAGGATCAGGCAGGGGGTTAAACATGGGTAAAAGTCGTATAGCTACTAAACTGCTTATTAAATTTACATTTTTCAATTTCTACATACCTCTCTTTATTCCTGCTGCCCTGTTACAGTGGAGCTTCATCTTTCTACCTTAAAATGTTCAATTATGAGTTTTAGATGTTGTAGTGTTTAAATAAAATTATTTTATTTATTTATTTATAAATAAAATTATTTTTATTTATCTAAGGATTTAAGAAATCTAACATGATGTGCATGTTAACTCGTTTCAGTTTGCCTAAATATCCTTGAACAACTGGACTTTTCTTTATTTACACTTTTTACAGTATTAATTCAATTCTATTATAAAAATATGCATCCCTGATTTTAATTATATCTAGGGTATTGGCTTCTATAAAATTTAAATATGTATTTAAAGTGCAATATCATAAATGCTTACTATAAACCAAAGGTCTTCTCATTCTACTACTAAAGTAATTTCATAGCATTCATGTACATTTCTTGACAAAGAGATCAAATAACCCAGAGATTAGATTACAAGCAACATCAGAAATAGTCACTTTTGCCTCTAAGGCAGAAAGAGTCAATGAATCAGGTCTTCCCGTAGAAAAGAGTTCAAACATCAGAGAGTTCAAGAAACAAATTTGTCTCTTGAAGCCACATTCTTCCTGAATTCTGGATTTTAGTCACCTGTGTATTACTGGCATCACTGCACTAATCCCATCTTCTTTATCCTGAATCAGGTGGGGGTCCTATGGGCTACAATCTTTAAATTACAGTAACTTATTTTAGAAAACTGTTTAGAGTTGCCTTGTTATGAAACATTTTTTTTATTAAGAAAGAAACTCATCACTTTCATATTGATAGGGTTTGAAAAAATACTAGAGGGTAAATCTTTATTGAAACAAAACATATCTTTTAAAGGACCAACAGAACTTGGAGAAATTGCTTAAAATCCCCCTGGCTTTACACACAGCTTTCTATCCAAACTCAATCTTTTGTCTTTCCACTGTTGGAATATCTTAACAGGGTTTCCTGAAAAATGTCCCTTTTTAATCTAAAGGTGTATGTTGTGGGGTTTTTTTTATTATTTTCCTTTATAGTGTGTGTGTATGCGTGTGTGTGAAAAATACTGATGTAAGGAAAAAATACTGAAAATAGGAGAAGATACAACTCTCATTACGGAAAGATGTTTAGTTTCTTTCCTTTGTATTCAAGATTCCTTATTTGCTAATAAATTCTTCATGGGCAGTGGAAGATCAAACATACTGTGATACAGTATCAGTGCATTTCATGGCTTTGATTGTGGGCTATGCCACTTCAGTATATTTTGGAACGTGTTCCTTCTGCCTACACCTCCATGCACATCTCTCCCACACTCAGCTCCTGCAGCCCTTCAACATGTTTCTCGATCATTTTCTCTTGATCACGACATAGTCTATCCTTCCATGGATAAATAATGTTTCTCCTGAGCGGATCACCCATACATACATAAAGTCTCTTAAGTCCAATAAATGCTGTTTTTCTTTCATCATGGGTCTTCTCTTAATAGATTTCAAAAGGCGTGTTTTAAACTAAACCCAAAATGTGCCCAGTAGCTCAAAGACTTAATAAGAACAGTGAGAAGAAAAAGTAAGTGAAGTTTTAAGGATTCGTTAAGCCAATCACTGCCTGCCAAATAAATTTCAATAAGCCATTCAGGGTTACCTTACAGGTTTTATATAATTTCAATTGTATTGTTTTATATTATTAATAGTTTTGGAATAATATTTCTGTGGTAGTCACAAGGTTAATATCTTAGCCATTTTAAAGTTCATGCCGCAGCTAGATAACATACTTAATGGGCGCAAAGCTTCAAACAAATTTCTTGCAACATTAGCTGCATTTAAAAGTATAATCTTATGCTGCTTGCTCTTGTTCAGCAACATTTCAGAATAATTGGAGAGTGCATGTATTTACAGTGGAGAAAATAACATACACTATTAACACTGCTTATGATGCTTATCATTACTTTAGATGCAAAGTCTGAAAAAATATTGACAAAACTCATGTTCTAAATATATCCTCATTAAATAGGAAGCATCTGAGCTTGTAGGACTCATAAGCACATGCTTAGAATTTTTAAAAATATACCAACAAATAGATTCAGATTTAGCTAATGTTCTTAAAGGTGATATCCGCTTTTTTTTTTTTAAATGGATGACTAATGGACACTCCATCTAAGTCACTGTCTGCTGAATTTACTTGAAAAAAATCCTATTGAATTCAGTGAGAATTGACTGAACAGCTTTGCCTGAAACTGGCTGGGGGTTTTCTGTTTGGTTTTGGTTTTATTTGGTTGGGTTTGGTTTTGGTTTTTTTTGGTTTTTTGGGGGGTTTTTTTTGTTTTTTTTTTAATAGAATCTGAGCATTCAGATTCCCATTTAAGTTCGATCAAGCATGATGCCCAAACATGAGACTTGATACCTAATTCTCATCACCCACCTTAAGAGAGTTTCACTGTTAAGCCGGAGAACATTGGTGTGTTCTGCATGCACTCTTCAGAAAATCTTAATCAAAAGATTACTCTTTAAAGGCAGCCAATGTTGCAGGAAATCTCACTGGAGCTTTGCTCTCCTTAAGTACATTATCTAGCTGGAGTACCAACTTAAAAGGTTAAGATGTTAACCTTGGCTTTACAATACAGATACTGTTCTACAAATACTGATAATGTAATACTGAGTTTTCTTAAAACGAGGAGGGGAATGAAACAAACAACTTTTGGACTTAAAAACAGTACCACAAGTAAAACACTTACAAAAGCATCTTTTCTAAAAATAAGAAAGGCTTAAGTTCAGTCCTTCTGAATAATCCTGACACATTTGTACCATACTAGTTTGGGAAGTACTTTATATGCTTATATCTATCCCTACACAGGTGTAGATTAAGTATGTATATGCCTAATTATATGCTTTTCAGTTTAGTGGTACCCAAACATGTCTCAAGTGTTGCCCTGAATCATGGCCTAAGTGCATAACTTCAGCAATCTACTTTTGGCCAGTCATTATATGCAGATTGTAAAGACTTAACACGTGTAACTAGTACATAACGAGCACAGTCATCATTAAAACTTCTAAAGAAGGGCTCTCTGTGCACAACGTATTCAGGACTAACTGCTGGGTTTGGTGTTTTGTGTCTGGGGCTTTCAGTCTATTTCAAGTGAAAATATATAATTCCAGGCCACTCTTCCAATACATCACAGTCATTTTCTGCACTTTAGTTGTTTTTCTCTCCATTTTTCCCACAAAATAAAACATCATTACAGCAGGTTTAAAGTGCACTTTAGTGCCTGCAATCTTCCCATGCTATTCTTTAATATTTCATCATTAAATAGCAAAATAACCTGATATGATCCTAATTTAGTGCCAATTACACTGCATTGATCAAAGTGACCTTTTCATACTGGAGCACAAAAATCAATCGCGCTGTACAACAAATGTCAGGGGGATGAGAGCAACATATAATCTGTGACAATCAAAACATTACTTACAAATGAAATCACCAATGACCTGCATGCCAAGGCAATTTCTGCATAATGTGCACTGGTTTTGTTTGCAGCTTTTGTTGGGATTTTTTTTATTTTGTTTTGTTCCCCACTGTCTGCTGCCAGGCATAGCTGTGCTATTTCACAGTTTCACTGACAATGCTGAAAATGTTTGAAGTTCTATGACTGGTATCAAAATAACCACACAAAGTGACTATGATCTGTAATGCATCTTTAATGTTCAGTGAAGTGTGGTTTTCTGTAGACCCAACAGTCAGACTGCCTTCCAACAATGCTCCCACGCCGAAGTTTGGTGATACTCAAAATGTAGCCAAATTGACTAGGTCAGCCGTAGGCAGGGAAAACACAAACAACTACTCAGAGATCCTCACTGTTCTGCCTTCATTCAGTGATTCACAAACCAGAGTTTGACTTAGATACTAGCTCTGCGAAGTTTATGACAAAACTGCAGTGACATTAATGGTGTCTGGACTTCACCCGTTACCTCTGTGTCAGGTTTAGAGTCCAAACAGGGAGGCAATTGGCTGCACAGGCAATACCGTCTACCAACTGTAGCCAGTAGACACTTGATCTATATCTGTAATTCATAACAGAAAATTTACTTTAGGCCAATTTTCAGAATTTTCAGGGTAATTTTCTTTAGCTGTCTTTTAATCCCATAGTAAAGCTATCTAAACTTCAACTTGCTTTGAGTTCTGTTCATAATTAATCAGGGATGATCCCTCCATTGAAAAAACCCTTACCCACACCCAACAAGATTTAAATTGATTCATGAATCTGCAATTCATGAATCAAAGCTACAAAACAATGCAGTTAAACAATATCATTTAAATCCACACTTTTCAGCTGTTCCACTGTTATGAGCATGTCACAACACAAGATCTGAAACTGCATTTAAACTGTTGGGGTCTTCTTCAAGCACGTAAACTGTTGGGGTCTTGGGGTCTTCAAGCATGTAGACTTCCAGCATGTAAGCTCCTGAGGTCTTCTTCAAGCATTTAGCCTTACAGAAACAGCTGGGACTCCGCAAGATGAAAATCCATCTCCTCCAGTACCTGAATAAAACTTACAGGATCTGGGAGCTGAGAACTGTCAGTGGCAGATGTGAAGTCTTGGCCGAGGAATTTAATCTCTTTGTGTATTCCTTGCTTTCCTGTAAAAAAGAGGTGGTATTTACACTTCACTCTTGAATTTTTTTTTGTTTTTTAGATCTCAGCTGGATGGTCCTGGATGATAACTTAATGAGCAGAGCCTGTTTTTTAAATAGCTGTGCCACGGCCTTATTCAAGATAAGAAGTGGGGTCTTGAAACACATTCAGTTCAAATTCTTTGAAAATGTTTTACCTTATTTTGCAAACATGTTTGGTAAAGGATTATCTCCCAAGAAGTGAGGTAGTTCCCCAGAGTTGTTTTTTTTGTTTGTTTGTTTATTTTGTTTTGTTCTGTAGTCTGTTCCCTAGAGAGAAAGTGTTCTCATTTAAATAATTTATCCATAAGAAAAATCTCCAAGGCCTGGATATTTTCCCTGCTCATGCACACTAATCTGCTAATCAACCAAGAATGAGAGAGCATGGGAAAACCTAACTCTTAATACCGGTCTCAAAAGTGCTTGTTCTTCCAGATGCTTTAAGTTCAGAACCAAAATAGACAAAAAATAATTAGGGAGAGAGATTCTCAGGGTTTTATCATCTCTATTACTGTTCTGGGGGTCACAAAACCTTTCCTTTTATAGCATTTCACTGATAATGAGACTGTACAGTCTCAGACAGGAATATCTAAAAAAGGGAAGCCAGCTATGCTTTCTACCTCATAGGTGAATGAAACCTTTGGTGCAGGACTTGAGAGCCTCGGGGGCCTCTGCATCCATGTTAAAGAGCGCTTTTGGGCCCTAAAGAAAAAAGCTATAATTTGGGGGCTTTCATATAAATTTGTAATTTTTTTCCTCGCTAAGTTCCAATAGTATTTGTTAGAGACACAGTACGTGTTTCACTTACCAAGCTGATTAAACTATGGTTCTTTCTCTTGGCCATATAACAAGAATATCTCTCTTCCTTGAAAGTCCATTAGCAAACATGATTTATGACTGACACTTCCACAACTCTGTGTGTAGCCCTGGTAAGAACTAAATAATATTCAAGAGCTGGTTATGAACCAAATCCAATTCATTTCACGCTGATGCAGAATTAGTTTCAGACTAATGTAAAGGAGCAGTATGGGCAGACTGTTAAGGTGACTCCCTTATTTTTAACATGTTCTCCAATGCAATTTGCAGCTTAACAGCCTCACTATAAATGACGTGATTAAGTTTTATACATTTCTGTATATTTGATGTATTTACCCAAATGCAGCTGTCATTTTGTATACCATTTCAGATGTTTAGAACTGAATCAATTGTTTGGAGTAATCACAATTTCCAAAGACAATTCTTTTTTTGTCAGTGTTAAGCTGTAAAGCAAACATGAACTAACGAAGTAAGGATGAATATATAGATCTGAACAAAACCAATTTTTCCCATCACGATATGAAAACTGTAAAGTATATTGACCATTAAAGAATCAGTTGAACAGATTAATTAATTCATCATTTCTGGCAGATATAATCAGTTCAATATTTTGCACCACTACATTCAAAATATTGGTTCAAAATAGCTGCCCCAACTCAACCTCTCGCATATCCAGCTCATTCTTTAAAAGCAAGATCGTTACTTTCTTTCAGCAATTACCTTGAGCCACGGGTGCAAGTGGGAGACAAGTTGCCTGCTATAGTCAAAACCAATCACTGTTTTCACTGATTCTGGCATTTTAGTAATAGATACCTTATTACATTAAAGAATTATAAACAGGAATATACTTCATAATGGACCATATTGGGCTCAGTATAAAATGCATAGTGTGAATAAAACAAGATTATATATATACATGTATATATATATTTATATTTATATGTCTTAATTTATGGCCTAAAATATAGACAGTAGGTGTCTCAGGTACAAAGAGCCTTTCATTCCATAGTAAAATATAAGCAAAATTGCATGAAGAAACAAAAAAATTGTAGATTTGACCTATCAATACTCATCACAGTTTATCCTGAGGTCTAGGCTCTTCTTTAACTTGTTGCTAACCAGACTTGACCAATATGTGCAACATGATCACTCTTCACTAAAACATAGACCAAGCTGGGAATTTAGATGACAGTTCAGGGCTAACTCTGAAGTCAGGGCTGAAAAGAAAGAATGCATCAAATAATAACTCTTTAAATAACAGGAAACCAATGAATGAAATTAAAATTATTTTTATATTAAATGAACATATACAACCCTTACACTTTAATACATTATGTAGCCTATTTGAACATTCAACAAAGCTTTGAAATATTTAAGCCATAGATTGCCAGGGCTGCATTCCACTGTCTTGGGCAATACATTACCACTGTGCTGGATAATGCTATCTCTAAAGCTTTTATTTTTTAACATAAGAGGTACTTAATATTATTAAGTTTCTATTGATTTTGAATGCCACAATTTCTATGAACATCTGATTTCTTTCTTATCTGTATTCTTCTAAATCTATGCGTCCAAATTGCATTCAGAAATTTAATCCTCAGACACTACAGAAAACTAATCGTTTGTCTACTGTGGTTATAAATCATACCTTATTAGAGAAAATCAAATTTTCTGTGATCCCAGAACGGAAAATTATTAACTTAATTCTTTACAAATTGCACAGGAGATTATATCCGATAATCCATTAAGAACATCTTAATCAATGTCTATCACTGTAATGTAAAGCATACTGATAAGAGTATGCATATTGCTGATTAAGAGTACCACTATAGCGGTCTATACAAATTTCAAAGAACTTGAAATTAATAGATTGCTAATGTATCAAGCACCTAATTGATTAAAGAGGAACAGCTGAGGTATTTTGCATGCATAAGAATCTGAGTATTAGCACCCACAAGTTTTAAAGTACAATAAAGTAATATCTCACATGTAATTAGAGAAACTAACTTCACTTAAATATATATATAGAAGTTTACAATTCACTTGGACCAATCTAAATATTTTGTGCTTCGGTGGAAAGATTCTTACCAACTTCACTGGGTTTTATGGAAGAGCTTTGCAGTCTGGTATTACATCTTTCCTTAAAAAACCCCACACACAAATAGCATTTTAAAAATAAAGGATAGCTTTCACAGGAAATGAGTAGGACCTGTCACACTTATACTTTTGCTTTAAGCATGTCTTGGAATGAGTTTGCTGCATGTGTATTTATGCACTAGAAAATCTTAACTGACCTGGAGCAGATTAAGTGATTATAGTGTGCAATTCAACAAATTCCAGAAACATGTTTCAACTCCCTGAGTCACTCACATGTTGTTCCAACTGTTTATGCACTGTGAAAAATTGCTGTATGACAAGCTTGCAGAATAAAACTATTCTTATCAAGAGGGTAACTAGTCTTGTGTGTCTTCTGCTAAACTGACCTCCCAATCTATCTCCTATCCCAGCATATGTTCTAAATAGTTCCTTAAGTTCCTAATGAACTACAAGTAATTCAGGAAGGGAAATAAGTCATGAATACTTTCTATCCAGACCTTTTTTAAAGCTCTAAAATAATTCTTCCTTTTTATAAGATACCACTTGTATCAGGAAATTAGTGTCCCTGAGCACAAGTAACCACACTTCCTTGGTAAATGTAAAAAAAATGTTAGTTACATGAAAAAATTTCCTCCTTTCAAGACAAAGGGATGGTACTTTAAAAAGTCTCCTTTTCAGTCATACAAAGTCTTCTTCCATTCTGAACAGAGCGAGCTATTCTAGGAGTTCCATTTGTTTAAGAAAATAGGTCTAAATTGATTAAACTAATCATTTTATTCTAACTGCTCCTTTTAAAGACAACTGCTGATTGCATGCCCCTTTTGTAGCTGTAGCTGAGCCTGAGATGGTACAAAATAACCATCTTGCTAGTTGTCACAACTATTTGCTCATTCTTTAATTAAACATAATATATAAAACCGTATAATTTACATCTAATTGGGAAACATCTTGTTTAGTCAGAAGGCAGCATGGTCTGATGGCAAAAGTAGAGACTTGGGTGTCAACAGGTCCTGAGCTATGGTCCGACTGTACTGGAGAATCACGTCTGGCCTTGCAAAGACTACTTAATCTTCAGGTTTAAGAACCTCATGCACTTACAGAGGATAATTTCAGTTAACAATTGACTTCCTGAGTGCGTTGTGAGAGTTGGTTAATGTCTTTGTAGTGCAGACCTTAAAATAAAACAAAAATTTAGCACTGACTTGCAGGAGCAGCATGGTGTGATAACAGCAAGGTTGTGGTAAGGCTGGCCTTTAAATAAAGTGGAAGAAGGCCTGTAGCTGCAGGCTTGTCTTAAAAAAACCCACGAAACAATACAAAAACTTGTGTTTCACAGTCGTGGTGTGGTTTGCCACATAGTTTAGTTTTGATGAGTTTAGCAGGAGGTGAATTGTAAATATAATAATCAAACTCCGTGAAATAATAGGAGCAGGTTTAACCAAGGAGAGACCTGGAGTCACTCAAACATCACAACTATGCTTGGTGGAGGAGAGGCATGGGGTTGAAGAAGTCCTCTCCGCACTGGCTGAACACAAATAAAAGAGTGTTAACAGAATCTCCAGCAGATCTGACACAGGCTCACAGCAAATTCAGAAACATTTATTTTAGCTGAATGTTGGTAGGGCTGGGAGGATGAACATACAGCTTTATTCAATTTTTTCTGCAAACACCGTCATGACAAAACTCAGCGTCGTCATTTGACAAAATCTGGCACTGGTAATTGAACAGGTGAATGAACACTGTGATGGCCTTCACTCATTTATGTGTTAAAGTAAACTGCAAGTTTACTGGTGATTTGATGTAGATCATCAGCCACTCTACTCTCACCTTCTCTGTATATATAGCAATTCTGCTCTTTTTTTAATGGCCGTATTCAATGTATACATAAAACAGACATCTATGTTATTCAGTACAGCTCCAAAAACTACTACTTTACCAATGGCAGCAGCTTTTGCATAACCAGAAATCGGATGCTAATGAGTCATTATGTAGTGTAACAGGCCAATTTTTTTTTAGATATTCAGTATACCTTCAAAACTTTATATTATCATGAAATCTCAAACTGATCTTTAAAGTGTCTCTTTTTTCCTCAGAAAGACCCAAAAGGAGGAAACTTTAGAAGCAAAGGAACAATCTATTATTATTCATGACCTGGTATACCTATTATCGGCAGTGCACTTAACTGAACAGGCCAGCATCCATGCTGCAGTCTAAGTTAATCTCTTGCTTTTCTGATTGAGAGCTCTTTTTCTCAAACAAAGGAAAAAGCATTAAGGTAAAATATGCCCAAAGGTCCTTTTATTGCATATAAAAATTAACCAGGACCCTTTTCCCACACGTGGGAATACACATGCTGTTAAATTCAAGACAATGAAAATGACTGCTTGTGTACTGACAGGGAAGTAGCACCTGTATTTTGGGGATAATATCATTCTCATCATTAGACTAAAGCTTTATCAGCCATGAAATTTTTAGATTTTTCTTTCTTTTGACACAATATACACCATGGTTCACACATGCTTTATGTTTTGGTCTCCAGGCATGCTGTTTCCAGGGAAATTTTCTGCAGCTAAAGAGAATTTGTCACAATCTGGTAAATTTACAGAGCAAACCTCTCTTATGCACAAGTGTTTTATGAGCTAGACAGTTCACCGATATCCAGGGGGAATGCAGAAGTCCCACAGAAACAGAATCTTCTCCATACACCATGCCCTGCCCACTCTGAAAATTAAACACTAACTAAAGCGCAGTGTAAAGTTAGGCAATTAGCAGACGTCTACGCCCTGCAGCTTGATCCTGTATTATCCTGCATGCCATAGCGTGAATCAAACCCATTGCTAACTCAAGTACATGTGCTCATATTACACATACCCGAGCCTCAGTTCACTAGAAGTAGCCAAAATTCTAGTTACCAGAAGTGCAAGTTACCAAACCAACACATCAGTCTCCTTTGAACAGGTCACCAGGCCTTTGACCCCTGTGCAAGCAGGAGCTGGACCTTTCACTGGGGACAGGTACTGATGCTGAAGAAACAGGACTGAACAGCAGACAGAATATGATTTTGCCAATGACATAACTATTATACTAAACTCTCATTTTGTCTTTTACACTCCTTTCCTCTACTCTTACTACTTGTAGCTAAAGATCCAGGCTGGAGAATATAGGAATGCTGGAACACCCGAAAATTAGGATTCACAAAGAGATGTATAATACACAGTAGACTGAAACAATAACCTGAACTGAATTAGAATGAAAATGTAAGGACAAATCCCGTTATTCAAGTTATGACCATCAGGGGCTTGAATGACAGTTTTCACCTAGTACTGCGTTAAAAAACACTCTTCACACCTCGCCCTTCATCCCATGATGTCCCCTTTCCAGCTCATACCTTGTGATCAGCTGATTTCTTCCAAGTAGTCCCTGAAAAACCATAGCTGTCACAAAAAAAGCCCTGTAATGGATGATCCGAAGGCAGCACTGTTGTTGGATGTTATGCAGCTCACTGCAGACTATTGGGCATCTTTTGGGGACAGTTTTCCCTGTCTCCTAATCTACCTCCTGGCAGCCAGGATCCTCACACAAGGGCTAGATGAGGGGCTGGGGAGAGAAGAGCCATGTGCAGCTGAGGCTGCAGCCCCATGTGTTGGCTCTCCTCACAGCATGGCAATTCAGGCAAGCACACAAGCTGGACATTATTTTTGCTGTCTTCTGCGTCTACAACTAACTTCATCATTATCTCAATAGTTCAATAATACAAAACTATATGAAAACTGTGATTCACTCTTCTACTGCCTTCTAGCACAAAATCAAGAGGAAAACTGAAGAATTGCAGAAGAAAAATATAAAAATATACTTTAAAACCCCCCAAATAACAGAAGATTTCACATTCCCTTTTATTTGTATGACTCTTCAGGTCTACATCCTATTTCTCCAGTTTTCCTCTGTGGCTATGAATGATAGATATTCACTTTTCATAAAAGTTGTAAGTTAAAGTTTTTTCCTGTTTACTGATTTCTGAAGTAAAAAATTCGAGAAAACAGCCAAGCATTATTAAACTCACGCTTTAAAAAAAAATCAGAACCACTGATTATTTGTTTTAATTCCAGCACAATTTTTATATGAAACTGCCCTTTCATTGATCGGAAAAAATATCATTTTTCCTGATATTTCATACACACATTATTAGATTTGGCCAGGAATTTTCTGATTAAATTGATCCATCACGCTCAGATCTTTTCAGTAACATACCCATTTTGACACCTCTTCTTTCAAAAAAGATTTGCAGCTTCAGAATGGAGATTCTGGTGAAAATACACCTTCATCAACACAGAGCAATCAACAGACCAGCAGAAGGAGCCTTTGGGTTTCACCTGGAAGACGTGGCTTCAAGTCAGGCTTTGCAGAAGTTGGACAAGAAACCTGAATCTGCGTTTTATGCAAGTGTCCGAAGCCCCATCTCCAATCAATGAGCAAGTTTCTCTCTGTCGTCCTATAGAAACACTTATCCCCAGACACTTTTGAAATGCAGAAAAAATTAGATATTTCAGATACATTTATAATTTCCTTGTAAAATCAACACATAAAGCTTCCAAAACAATGAAACTTTTCAAGTTTCTGATTATATATGTTGAAGTTAATTGATCAATTAATATCTTTCTCAAAGCAGCATGAATTTCAGTAGCGCAGTTTCCATTCTTTCTGGGTTGTTCCTAGAAGTAAAGGTAGAATTACTAACTACTGTGATGATGCAGAATGGAAAAGCTAAACGCAGTGCTACAGAACAACATGTAATAAAGTCACAATTTTGCAGTAACCTTTACCTTTTGGAGTATAGAAATCATTGAAAATCTACATTACACTGCTGTGGTCTCAGAGCCCAAAGAGTTCCATAAAATTGTGGTTTTTAAGTATCTGGTTGTGCTGGGGGTCTCAGTATTGCAAACATCTACACTTCTTTAAATCTAAAAATCTAATGGAAATAAAAATAAATAAATAAAAAATCTACCTCGTCCCAATCACGCAGATCAAGTTTCAGCCAGGTTAGTGAGAAATAGGAACGGAAAGCAGAAAGAAATTCAAACCTGACCGGTGAGTCAGAATAGTTTTGGTTGAATCGGCTAGATAAAATTTCTTGACTACAACCTATGTGAATAATATCCTCTGTCAGCATCAGTTTCTAGCTACAGGTGAGTCAGTGGAACGATGCCAGTTGATGCCAGCTGATGATGTTAATTCACTGATCTATTAAAATTACAGTTTCACATTCTTAAAAATCTGCTATTGTATGTGGACCAAACCCAGGACATGGCTTAAATAGAAGCATAACATAGTTCAGAAAAGAAATGCTCCTTAACGTGAAAATCTCTTTTCAGCCTACACTTTGTAATTAAGCGCTGGTGGTCACCAGGTGGTATACATTTTCTTTAGATAAAAACACACATGATCTAACACAGTAGTAGGTTGGAGTGTAGTAATCTGACGTGAGTAACAAGGGAAAATATATTGAGAATGAAGCACAGTGGAGAAAAAAAAAACTTGAATTACTTCTCACTGACTTTACAACCTGTAGCGAAAGCCGTGCATCCTGCACCAAGCCACCCCTTCCCGGAGGGGTGGGTGATGGACCTCATCCGTGCCCGTCTGCCCCCGCCAGCGCACCTGCCGGCTGTGCTGGCCAGGTCCAGCTGACGTGCCTGCTGCTGGCAGGGTAGCCAAGATCAGGGAATTAGTTCTGCTTGCCTTGGGAGGCCAGCCCAGCCGCCGCAGTTTCTATTCAAACTCCCCTTCACCGCTCAAGCTCAACTGGAACCATTTAGTACGTGCATTGTTCTGCGGTTTTTATTTGTTTCCTTCCACTCAAGCACATGTTAAAAAAGGCGACCCCCCAGCAATCTTTTTTTTTTCCCCCCTTTCACATGACTAAGCGATTATCTTCTTCCTAATCAAAGAGACAGATGAAAAGAGTTTATTAATAAAAGTTCCCCTTCAGGAAGATTGGAAATGAATGATTAGTAAAATACACCCAATTTTACTTATAGACCCCCCTCATAGAGAGGCATCTGTGAAGGGTAGGGATGCCAGAATAGCGGTGGGGACTCAGGCATCTGGAAGCTGTTTGCGATATGGATTAGAAGTCAGGCTGCACACAGATACTGCCTCCAGTCACAAAAGCTTGCTCTGTGGAGGGGAAAAAAATATGCTGCTTGTTTACAGTGCTACTTTTTCCCTTTGCTTGTTATCTGTTTTATTTCTTCCCTTGCTCCCCTCTCCCCTCACCATTCATGTTCAATTATGTCTGCACAGATATGCCAGCTGGTGGGGCTTGTTAACCATACCCACCACGCCAGCGTCTAGGAAAAGGGGAGAAGGAGACAGGAGCTGGGCAAACAACACCCCATTGTGCTCAGGACCCAGGCATTATCTGCTCCCTGTTGCCAGGGCCTGCTGAATAAACCAGGACAAACAACCCCAGCACTGGGGAGAGCAGACCAAAGATATGCATGTCTTCAGCTTGTACGGTATCCACCAGCTTATTTAAAAAAGAGGTAAATCACAGACACAAAAACTCCAGGGGGTTTTAATAAAGAAAAGATCTGAAACTTTAAGTAAGGTTAAAAAGACTGGTATTTTCCACACAGATCTGGTTTTACCAGCATGAGTCTAAGATGGTCACATTATTTACAAATAATGTAACCTAACCATCATAAAAAATCTAATGAAATCTGACAAGCATTCCAGTGAATAATTCTATCGTACTTGTCTTATGAAATAAATATTAAACACACTCAGAGATACTACTTTTAAATCTTTCTGATGATAGGCTTTTCTGCAACTTTCTACCTGTTAAGTTAAATTTTTAAGCTTAAAATCAAACAAGTAAAGAAGTATAAGATAATGCTACTTAAATTCTAGATGCGTACATTAAGACTTACATTAACACAGTATCCCACCTGACTGTGAGTGGGCACAGGATCAGTGCTTTAGACCTTCAATTCTTCCAGCTCCCCTGAACTAAAGAAATAAAATCAAACCACTAAATCACTTCAAAAAATGTCTAAGGGAATTTCTAAAAACAAAATTATTATTTTAAAGTCGGTTGCTTTCAAATCCAGATTCACATGCTATGTTCCAAAGAGGATAAAGTGTTGTCCCCTCTCATGTCTCCATTTGGAAGAAACTGCATTCTGAAGCAAGGGCCTTTTTTAAACTTGTTTTTTAGCAGCAATGTAATTGGGCATTAAGCTGCATCTAAAATTCACCTTTTCTGGGAACTTCTCTGAAAAAAAATGCATTTAAGGAGGTGAAGGAAAGTATTTCTCAGGCAAATAATAGATTTTTGTGCAAGCATCTTTCTGAATCTGTCAGTATTTTCGATTATTAGATAAAGCAAAAAGGAAAATTAATTGGAAGGCAGTACCGCAAAATCATTCAAACATCTCCACGTAATTACAATTACAACAGCAACATGGTAGAACTGTACTATTGCTACTGCAGTAAAAAAAGCAAGTGATTGCAGTAAACCTAAAATTCTTAGATTTAAACTCATGACATTGGATATTCATTTTAGACCCACTGGATTGTATTAGATATGTATTTTAAGCCTCTTAAATGCTTATACATTAGACTGATAAGGAATCTCTTCTTCTAGAGAAAGGACTGCAGAAAAAACATACCTTGTAAACAACATTCTTAACGTCATTTCTGTATGTCATTTTACAGAAAAAAAATTTAAAAATGTTAGACATTTGTTTCCACAGAACATAATGATGAACAAGACCAGTGTCACACAGGTTTCCTTAGGCTGATCCCATGACACGATTTCAGTGGTCACTCCTCATTAGTGTCAGCAAAGTTTTTAAAGAACACCCCATTATCACATGTTCCATATCTGTTACTATTTAGAGAACTCTTTAAAAAGTATTAGAAGTTTTGCTTATATGAGTTTTCCATGGCAGTATGTATCTACTTATGCAAGCCTTCTTGAAACAGAAAATCACAACACATCTAAAACAAGTCTAAAAACATGAAATACTTTTCTATGCATATAAATAATTTATTATAGACTCAATACAATACAATACGTTACATTGTCCCAGATACAGACATTGCGTATATCATTTCTTAACAGAAAGTAGCAGCTCTCTTCCCTTCAGTAGTACAAACTCGCTTTCTTTGCTGCCTGCAAGAGATGCAAAGTTAAACCTGTCTGTAAATTGGAACCAAGATGAAATAGTGCCCAGCTAGTGCCATATTTTTAAACTGCTACATCTATGGAAAGTTTCATAGTTGAAGGAAAAAAGAAAACATTGTCTCAGTAGATCGTTCAGGTTCCTGTGAAGAAGTCCTAGGGGAAGGGAGAAAAGGCTGGTTTTTGCCGTGGTGCTGTTCGGTGGTGTTAACATTACAATATGTCTCTGTTCCAGACAGAGCGCAGGTCAAATAATGACAGGTTTGCAAAGCATAAAATCTATAACAATATTCAGAATTGTTCAGGCATCTCTGACAATCTCACCTTCATTAGGCCTTCTCTACATTCAACACATACACGAAGGGGATTCCAATGAAAACCATTTTTAAAAGAACGATTTATAACTGAGGAACCAGTGCATTTTTTTCTGAGAAAGAATTGTACCTACAAAAAAAAAATACAGTGGTTGAAACCATGGAAGATAACATCAACTTTCATATCAAAAATAGGTTTAGGTTTTGTCTGTGCTTTTTTACAGATAAAATAGAATTTTTATAGGATGAGAGGCATTTTTGAATGGAACGTTCACTTTACAGTTCTTGTGTTTATTAAGTCATATCGTCTTATGCCAAGAAAAACATTTTTCAGAAGCGTACCAAGAAAATAATTTTTAGAAGTGATTTATATTAGCTGAAAATATTTCTTGTTCTTTGGAGCCATCTAGCTAAGGCATTTACAGAATGTGGAATATAAGAAACATCCCAATCATACTTTCTCTCAATAGAAGTTCTAAATCCAACATGTATCATGGCTTGATGTGGTAAAAATAATTTTTGCACATTTTTTGTTCTCTTTAATTCTTTGTTGCCTGGTTTAGACATACTATGTAAATTTGGACACATGCAGTTACACACACGTGCTTAGAAATACAGACTTAAATGCATGATTGCAGTATAACCATATGCAATACATTCATATAACTTCTGACATGATCCCAAGAAGTTGATTTTGTGTGTTTATGTAGTAGATGGAGTATTTGTTTGTATTTTCCCTTCTATAAAACAAAGACTCTATGACTTTGTCAAACTGTTGTTAAAGGGTAACATGTAAATATCACTTGAAATTGCACATTGAAATCTGTTCTTATGGCCTTCTAGAAGAAAACACAGGATTAATGTGCCTCATTAAATACATATATTTTATAGCAAAAAAGTTCATTAAAAAATACAGCTTCTGCTTCTTTAATTATTACCATAATGTCATTCATATTTCCACAAAACTAAGAAACTGGTTTTGCTTTCCCCATTAGATAGAAATGTTTTATACGTTTGATGAATTTATTTAATCAAATTCTCAAGCAAAACCAAGTGGACCTGACAGAATGTCAATGGTGCGAAGACAGCTGAAACAGCTGAACACGCGATGATACAACAGGGCTCAGCCTCCTGCCCCATACAGAAAGATATTTAACTAAACAAATCACTAACCTCAATGATTATCAAAAGAAAGAAAGAAGGAAAGAAAGAATGAAGCAAATGAATCAATCCAAGAGTGAAAAGGTTTTTGAAAGTAAGTTTAACATTCAGACATACTGAGGTGTTTATGTATGTGCATGTATGTGTATGATGCATGCACGTACGTACCTGTATCTATGTACCACATGTACAACAACTTTATTTTAGCTATGTCTTGACACAGTTTTGTCTGGAGCATTGCAGTTTCTGTCCACAGGGAGTATGAATGAAAATCTTTAAAGAGGTACATGTTTTATTGTTGTGTGGTTGGCCTGCATCCTCTGTTCTGGCCATCCCTTCTATAAACCATCCCCTTTCAGATACAGCTTAGTTATTCTAGTTCTGGAGTTACAGATCTTCTACCATGATGGTCTATCTATCCACTGCCACGTGTGGATAAATCCAGCACTTCCAAAGGAGAAGGGGAGCAGCATAGGTATTTCCTGTGGTTGAGATCCTTTGACTGGGAGTTGATCAGCATCCTAGTAGCATCTTATTCTCTTTCAGCTGTGCAAGAGCCAAAAAATAATTGGTCCTATTTCTCTTCAAATATCTAAATAAGATGAACATGGACTGCTTCCTTAGTGTGCCCACCTCCAGATTACAAAAAAAAAAAAAAAATTAAAATCCATGCTCTTATTTCCTTAACAAGTCTTGTTTAAAAATTGATTACTGACAGTATGTAATCTAACAGTTCTCTGTTTTCAAGTACAGTGATGAAGGAGAGAAATCCTTAAGTCTGTTTCCTCCCCTCCTCCCACGATCATGAGCATAAATAGTACCTATTGCCTTTCAGAACTCCTTTTATGGACTACCAGCAGCATGGCTTTTACATTGTACCTGTTTATATTGCCTTCACATTTGTTAACATACCTTGAGTGCTTTGCTATTTAAAGTGAAACTAAAGTGATAAAATCTCATTTCTGGTATTTTTCTCTCTATATCCCCACACAACGTTATTTATCAAAATCTCTTGAATTGTCTACAGTGACATTAATCTTTCAAGCAGGAAAAAATAAATTGAGGATATTTTTCTGTGGGAAGAACAGATTATTCTCCATTCCTTCAGCAGCGCAAGCCATAACACTGTTACGGTGTCTGTGGTGTCTGTCTGTGCTTGGCAGTGTATATAATTTCGAACATCTTCTAATTGCAACTTTAACTCTGCATTTCTTGGATTAGACTGTTTAATTTAGGGACAATAACGATCTCATAGACGCTAACATTTTTCCTACATTATTATATGTACTCTTAATCTAATTTTAAGACAAAAATCAGCAAACAGCAATGTGGTTTTGATTGTCTGTGATATTTCTCCCAGTGAAAAAGCAGCAGATGAAAAGTCCAGTGAAAAGTGCCAAGAAAAAGGCAGATTACAGGACTAACAGAAGCACTTAACCCATTTCAGCTTAAACCAGCGGGCATCTTTTCACCATCATCAGTGTGGATGCCTACTGAGAATCTCTCTTTTCTGGTGAAGAAACAAGACCATGTATTGATACGATTTATTGTTAATTTTCATCCAACATCCACAGTTTGTCCTGTTTTTCTGCAGTCTGAGATAACGTATTCACTCTGAATAAATACATTGCAAGAAGTCCAAAGTTTTTAACCACATCTCAAATGCAAGAGATACAAGGAGCAAAACCAAACTGTCTACTACCTACTGCTCAAGTGCCCCACTGTATAAGTGACACTTTGACTCTGCCACTTAAAAAAAAAAAAGACTTATAATTTACAAAGAAAGCCAATCGATAAATGAAGTGTCGCCGATCAGCGGCAGTGCTGGCAGGGTGACATTCCATTATCCCGCCAGGCACGTTGCAATCACGCACAGGGAGCTGTGGAGGGATGGGCTCCGCGGCAGCTCGCACCCTCCTCCCCTGCCCCGACCCTATGCGCTCCTTCCTCCGAACCCGCTGCCGGCCCTGCATCCACGTGCGGTTTCATCCCAGCGTGCGGGGTGGAGGGGCTGGCTGTTGTGACGGCGTGGTGTCACTTGGTCTGGGTGACAGCTGGTTCTCCACAGACAGCGCTGTCAGAGAATCACAGACTTCCACATGTACGAGTGAAATTAACTTCTGTTAGTCTGACATTTTCTGCAATCAATACTCACAGGGTCCTTGTCTCTGGGATCAAAATTCATAAATCAAAAGCAGAAAGCATGAAATAAGGTATTTGATAAATCCATTAACTGAAGTGGAAGTGTACTTCTGTCACACTGTTTAAAGACTACAGTAGCACTGGCAAAAGGGGGAGAAATCTAACAAACACGTTAAGTGAAGTGTTGGCTTGTGTTTGTTTGAATATACGGCTCAATCTCACCAGCTGAAGGGCTTTATGCCTAGGCAGCAAACAAGTTGGCCTCCCTGGACTCCACGCTGCACGTGCTGCCTTCAGGAGGCAGAAAACCACCACCTAACCATTTTCTGATGGACTCCACTCCAGAGCAATCCAAGTTTAAGACAAAACTGCATTGCAAAACTAAATGCCACTGTAAACCACTCTGAATTCACTAAAGCTGCATGAATTTAATGTGCAGGTCACTGTTTTTAAAAGTTGCAAGGAAGTCCAAATTACAGAGAAGTGCCAATAAGACTTTTGTTACCTCCTGCAGGCCAAACATCCAAGTGCCTCCTAAAGCCCCAGTGACTACCTGCCAGTACTGTTGGGCACCCAGTAATCTTTAAAAAAAAGCAGTCCTTAACACTAAAGCAATTTATTCAGGTTTCACTAACAGCAATTTCCACACTGCAGGCAAGGATGATTTTAAAAGCCAACGAATGCTGAAGAGCAGAATGTGCCCTCCTCCCCATTCACATGCACAGTCCTGACTCAGAATAAGAGGTGCAACCAGAAGCTGAGGGAACTGGAAAGATCTGTTGAACTGTAGTATCTTCTATAGTGCTGGTTAACATGATGAAAAATGCAAACAAATAAGTCTCCAAGAACTGTATGTCTCCATTTCCCAGCTGATAACTGCAAAAGGTTCTAATAATAGTCCAAGGCAACAAAAAGAAAGGTCTGGTCCTTACTGTTATTGGAAACCTCTTACTATCACTTTATCCTGAAGCCCTTTTTAAGGGAACATTGTGCTTTTAACACAGGATTAGCTCTTAGAATTCTTATTAAACTTAAGGTAAAATTAAACTGTCATATCAAGTCCTCTCTCCCTGCAAGTAAGTGCGGTTTGAACACAGGGCCATATCCACACCTGGTGTCATCTGGTCTGGGTCTCTTCACGTGGCAGTAATTCTCCAGCAGCTAAAAATGCACCCCACGGTTTCCATACTCTTAAAATTTACTATAAAAAGATATATCTGTATTTTCAGCTGTGATTCATGATAAAGAATTAGTGGCAGAGGCTTAAATTTGAACACAAATAGCATTATTTTAACAGAACTACTTTTTGAAGAATGTATCATAACTGTGTTTGCTGTGATTGAAAACAGCAATGCTTGCTTGATAAGGAAACTGCCTAATGGCAAAATCTTGTACCTATAATGTGATATAAAAGGTAGCAGCAGACAAATTACTTTCATTAGACCATTTCTTTATATCATTTCAAATACCGTGACAATACATTGTCCTTCTTTCATGCTATAAAATGAAGACAAACCAGCTGATTTTCTGTATGACAAAATCTTCTTTAAGCATTGCTTCTAAGTATAACTGCATGCTATCAATGAACTTCCTATTTTATAGTTTCTGAAATTATGAGAACAATATTTTCAGCACATCTGATTCTATATTTAGTCACTACCTATCAACGAATAGTTTGATTTTGCTTTCCTCTAATTACAAGCTAGCCAATAATTAGAGCAGTTTTTTTCTATACAGATCTTCTGTCTTCTAAATCTGTCAATAGTTGTGATTTTCTAAGAGTCTGAATGTACTGTAATAGACCGATGAGAAAGATTTTTTTTGCTGTTATGTACATTCAATAAAGTTTTTCCCCTATCACTTAAAGAATTCTATTATTTTCTTTGCTGCTCTGAATAATACAGGTCCCCTTGAGAAAATCCGTGTTAACAGAACAGAAGTCTGCATTTACAAAGGTAAAAAAAGAGAATAAAATTATTGGGCATGTCTAGCTTACCTGACTGTCTAGGTGAAGAAAGATTTGTATTTATAGTTATAACATTGCCCTTGTCATAGAAACATTCTAAAACTAAAAAGTTATTAATATATAGGCCTCTGATATTTATTATTCTACAGAACGTCTACATTAACTACAATTGTTTTTTGCATCATTCGGAGAAGCTTAGCTGTAATTATTTTGGGAGCAAAATTTTTTGGAGTTTGGTTACAAGCAACATTTAACCCTATTTCTCAAACCCATCTTTTTCAGGAACATTTTCAACACTTTCTCAGGAACCCTGCGATTCCTGACACTGCGTCTTCCCATGGTGGGACCTTAGAAGCTACAGCAGTTACTCATCCTTCATGGCTTCCCAAGCAACAAGATCCCCACCCTTCTGAACAGTCTATCTGATCCTTGTCTGCCTGGGTCGCAGGTGGCTGGCAGGCGGAGCGTCCTGGGAAGTTGGAGAAGCAGACAGCCCATCCACCGCTGGAAAGCCAGCAAGCCAAGTAATGCCACTTTTATTTTTCCCAAAACTGTTCTGTCAGAAATATGTGGCTTTTTTTCTGCAAGAAGGAAAACTATTTTCCATTCAGCTCTTTTCAGTAGTTTCTACTGAAGAAGGAATCTGTATTACTGAAAGTGCTTTCACTTACTAAAACACAACCTTCAGTAAGTCCACTCACAGCAGAATAAGAGAATTTACCTTGCTTAACACAGTCAGTATAGTTGGGAACTTGGAACATATCCTGAGGTTTCCGGATCTAGATCCAGGATCATTAACTGATCCACACCTCTCCAGAAGAGCAAGGAGCTAATAAAAAATAGGTTAGAAAGGTGAAACCATTCATAGTTTTCTCTTTTTCTGCTCTCCTTGTGACAAAGTTGATTTCTCAGTTTCCCAGACAAACCAATATGAGAAAAATTCCTTTCCTTTCCTTTGCTTATATACCCCATCATCATACAAGACACTTAAGTCTAGGGAACATGATGCTTTGGTACATAGCTGATTTTCATAACATCTTCATGTCTGTATCTCTGAAGAGCCACTTAGGAGACTGTATGAGAAAACACACTCAGGAGCAATCTTACTACCTAAGAAGCAGCTAACAAGTGGATATGTTTCAAAATTTAACTTTTAATACCCCTGGTTTTCAAAATATAGGTAAAACTACAGTGGGGTTTTAATTTTTACCAGAACTGCATCTTTCCAGTGGTTTTTTAATCCTCTGTAAAACATAGTGGTCTGTAAACTTTTAGGCTATGTTCTGTAGAAAAGGAGACAAGTGATTTCTGTTAATGTTACCCAGTACAACATGATAACATTCTTTAGCTATGGTATGTTAAACCCAGAAATCTTCCAGTGGAAACTTGCAGTGGCCAGCAATGTTGCGACTGGAAGAAACATAATTTGTTTGGGAATTTAAGAACATGATCAGTCAAACTTTTTATAAATGCATCTCATAAACTAATTTTTTTATTATTTCATAAGCTTTTTATGCCCAATGAAGAATTTCAGCTGTTGCTAAGTTGTACCAGTAGACATCTACAAGCCAGGTATTTGCAAGTCTCTTGAGGCTTATTCAATAAAACTGTGAATTCCTGCAACAGGAAAGATCACTTCAAAGATATTGCACTACTGAAATATGAGAACTGACTAATTTAAGCTTTCCATTGTAATGTCCCATTTGTTAACAGAGGATCTTTTACTTTTACTTTTCATTCAAAAAATAGCTAAAATATCATGACAAGGGAAATGGGAATAATTTATTTTTTCTTCACAAAAACCCAATAAAATTACACTGATAAACCTAGTAGCAAGTTTTCATGACAAATGGCTTAATTTTTTGCTGTTCCTTTTGAGCAAAATATTCTGCTAGCTCTTTGATTCTAGTAATGAATACTACCTCCTTCTAATAAGCTTTCTTTACCCTTCAAAAGGGGAGGCTCAAGTGCCGTTTTTTATTTGAGGACACACCTAGTAGTATGTGCTGATTATATACACTAAACAAAGCCTTACATAGAATTACAGTACTAAATCTTTTAAATTATAACAATTGTATAGTATTGAATAGTATTTCACCAGTACTAAACATATACTCCCTGCTGGATTCTATACTATAGTCCCAAGAAAACCTGTTTGGCAGCAGCAATCGCTAATATCAAAGCACCTTCTGCTTTGGCTTGCATTTTCTTATACGGATTTCTCCATTGCATTGAAGATAAAAGTTAGACAAGATAGATGCTTACAACCTATGTGGATGCTGAGACCTTTGTAAAAGTGAGGAGGAAAAGAGGAGAGTCTTATTGTAAACACAAGTGCAGAAGAGCTCCGGTGGTCAGAACATTTGTCACTGAAAAGCAACAAGAAGATTAATTAGCGGATGAGAAGATTCATGATGAAAGTGTGTGCCTCCATGTGATGCAGAGGGAGTCTCCCCTCAGTTCTGGAAGCTCAGAGATGAGAGAGTTTTTTTGCTTTCTGTTCTAGGCCCCTTTAATTAGAATTCCTACAGAAGATAAAGGTTTATGATTTTGATTTGGGGTTTTGCTGTGTCTGCTGCTAGAGAGCAAATAAGCTCATCTGGTATCCACTCACATTTCTGAGAATCTCCCCATTTTTCCTTTATTTTTCTCCACACATACTTTTTCGAGCAGCTTTATGACTCCATCATGCAGGAGAGAGGCTCCACGTGTACCTATTAGCTCTTCCCTCATGCTTCCAGTGCTTTCCTTGAGTAGTCTCATCTCAATTACTGTGCTACTGGTCAAAGCAGACAGAGAACCAACATATGGAAATAGCTACCCTCTCTGAAGAGTGTTATAGTTCACTACTCTTAACTGTACTTTATAGCTTCCCTAACATTAAAATGTAATGTGCTGGTTCTCACTTCACAAGAAATATGGGAAGCTATGAAAATAAACTTTCATTTGTATTTCACTGGACACAGGTGTTCTAAAAACACACAAGCAGGTCAATAGAGTCTTTGCTATACTTTTGCTTTCTAACCTGAAACAAAGGAATAATGGTGAACCATTATTTCAGCATCTGCAGTATTCCCTAGCCAAAGTGCAGGGGTTACATCAATACCAAAATAGAGATACTGAGTCATTTAGGGCAAGACTGCTTTGTTTTCTTGTAAGTATATAAATAAGTCATACTGTATTATGACTTTTGAATTCTCTGGAGTTTCACAAAGCCTGTTAACATCTTACGAGTACGGTAGTTACTTAAATGCCCATGGTATAATAAAACAGACAGCCCTTAATTTTCTTTACTTTTCTAGGAATACCTTTTCAAAAGCAAGGATGAAGAAAAGACTTGCATCTTTGCACAACCAAAACAAAGCTGCAAAGCTAATACAGATCTTTTTCTGAAAACCCGCTATCTCCTATGCCTTTGGAAGCAGGAGAATGCCAGGCAAGCTCCAGGAAGCTCCTGCAGTTCCACTTGCCATCCTGCCCCAGCACGCAGTGCTGTTGCCAGTCTGCAAGTACATACAAGATACCTCAGGATTTGTGATGTTTAATTACCCTTTTTACACATATACAGTTCACAGTTCTAGTGTGGATGAGAAACGAAATATTGGACATATCCTACTGGGCATGAAGGTAATATGCTAGTGATTCTTGCCTCTCCTTCTATCCCTAAACGAGTTGCTGACAAGTTTGATGGCAGACTATTAACAGAAGATTATAACGATAAAGTATTTTAAGCTAGCAACAACAAAGTAGATTGGAGTCCGCAACATAGATGTAGCTGTTGCAAGCATTTAAACTTATTACCTGTTCCAGCCCCAGGCTCAAGCAGAAAGAAGGGAGGTTGGTAAAGCATGAGAGCTATTTGCAAACTTTTTAAAGTACTGTGGTGCCAGTCCTGAATTTGAATGGAAAGCTGTGAGAGAGCTGTGTGAGTTTTAAGCTGCTGGGTATGACAAGCGGGAGAGGAGCTGCTCCTTACCTGCTAAACTGGTATCCAATGTATGTTGGCAATACCAGCAAAAGGCTTAGTCCCTCTCATTGCAACTTTCTAGCCATTTAATATCTACCTCAAGGAACCTGCCTTTTGCTAGCAGAAACATTCACACAGCCACGCAGCAAACGAGATCTGGTTGGAGGTGAACACGATCCCTCTTGAAAAAGAGCAGGTTTTAATGTGCATCAGTTGCCTGATTCAGTTCCCTAAATTGAGACAGAAGTCTTATGAACAAAAAAAAGGGAATGTGTGGAGCAGCCAAATGCAGAAATGAGTTTTGGGAGCAAAGAGAGGAGGAACCCCTCCTCTTGGCAGAGCTTCTGCCTGTGCTTGCTAAAAGTTAGCACAAAACTATTATCTTGTTTGTGCTTTAAAAAGTGTGATTAGGGACTATTCCTGCTCTTGACGTTAATCCTGAGCCCTTCTTTACAGCCACATGTTGCTCTGCGATTATCACGATGCAGGTCTTGAGTGCTTGCAGAGAGTACCAGAGCTCACACGTGGGACTTGGGTTTCAAGAGTGCATCTGACTTTCATGTGTGGACACAGTGTAGCATAAGGCAGTTTTGAAATTCAAAAACAAGCTACATCAAGTGCATCTTACCATACAAGGCCTTACTGCATACTAACTGAAGTTAAGATTTCAGTAAGAAATGGGAATAAAATTGTGCTTGCAAGAGAATAATTTAATTCACTTATTGATGCCTATGAAGTAAAGTGCACTTTTCTCACCATGCTTATCCTGATAACTATATGCTGACTTAATTTTTCTTCCTTTAGGTAGTCTAATGTTTTAAAGGCTTTTTCCAATATGTGATTGAAAATTTACTTCAGCTGATACCCCATGAACCACCTGAGCACATTTAAATGCCATCCACCACATAACAAACACTGATTTTCTGCTAGGAGATAAGGGAATTGCAGCAGCTACACTCCGTTATTGTACCACAGTGGTAGGCTGCCAATATGTTCATTCACATTTGTAATTTCTGTCACTTGTTTAAAAGACTAACAATCATGTGTTATTAGAATCAAATATTTTGATAAAATCTCAAATGTTTATCCAAGACAGTTGTATCAATCATCTTCCTTGAAATTCTGTGATAAAACATTCCTCTATTACACAAACAGTAAAAGAATAAACACAAAATAAATACCTGGTTATATATTTACTTGTAGGCTTTTTTTCTATGACAGGGAAACAATTTACTGGTTACAAAAAAACCACCAAAATACTGTGTGGTACTTCATGGGATTTTCGCATGGTTGTATGACTCTTCTAGTTAAGTCATGTCTTTTTCACAGAAACAGAAAATAAGTGCATCAAAATAGCAAACCTTTTGAGCAGACACTGATATAGATTTTTTAACAAAGTGACAACTTTCAGTTCCCTTGTAGACCTGCAACAATGCAATTGCCTAGAAAGGCTGCTATTGTTACAGCTACTATGTAGATAATGAATGAGTGCGACACAAGATACTAGTGAAGTGGAAAACAAGGGGTTGTTGGCACAGTCCCCATGTTCTCTTTACAGGACAATTAGAGACACTCTGTGTTGTCAAAACACTTTTCAAGATTTAGTCACAAGTTTGAGGTAATCTACCTATGATTACTATTGGCAAAAGGTGAACTAGATTTTCTAAAAGTGTGCAAGTGTTTTAGCATAATTAGTTTAAAATAGCAAACGTTATCTATATTTATTAGAATTTCATGACAAATAGAGATAACAAATTAAATGCAAATAAGTTTTCTACCTGTGTCATTTCAAAGTTTTCCTTGTCTATACAAAGGAATTTAGACAGTACCTAAGCAGATTCTGCATATAATGGGCTGATTGTAGAAAAGAAAGGGGTCTATATACTTGGGCAGCACTCTCCTGGCTTTTGCTGCACTATATCATCAGTATGTGGTGGCATATGGTGTGCATGCCAACCCGTCATTTATCACTTGCATCTCTCTTTTAAAGAAGCTGAGGTGGAGTGCAGTAAAGAATGTGCATACAGTTCTGAAGTACAATTCATTTCCACAATTTTTTTATTGTTATGCACACAATTATATTAAATGTTAATTGGTTTACACCTACACTAAACAAGCCTAGAAAACTTAACCACCTCCCCCTTGTTCAAATTCTTCATTTTTTCCCTACTGTAACGTCTATGCCTTTAACACATGCTGCTTTTATTATAAACCCAATCCTAAGGCTAAGAATAATTTGTTTTTCTAAAAGAAAGCTTTATTTATCAGTCAAAAGCTACCTAAGCATCCAAGAACCTACTGTATTTCTTACTCTTTGGTCTGTGGATGCAAGGGTACTTTAAAGCGTGATCTTCGGTTGACAGCAGCAGCGGATTGTCTCAGTGGCAACTCACGGGGACCTTGTTTAAGGGTGTCTCTTTGAAGCACAGCATGCGTGCTGCCACTGCACCCATTTGCTTTCTGCAGGGTAAGCTTGCCACCATATGGAAACCACATGGATTACTTAGTGGAGGTTGGGCTAACACTGATAGCATAACTAGATTTTCTGTCTCAATTGTAAAAAGTTCGATGGAAAAGAAAATACACAGTACAACTGCCGGAGAGGAAATGTGGCTCTTTGTGAACCCTCCTTTGTACTTTAATACCAGTCTGAGCCGTCCATTCAAGGCTGAGTCCTGAATGGACTTATTAGCTAACCATTTTTATGTTAAGGACAATCAACCCCAATTAGTGGTTTCAGTAAGTACAAATGCTGAAAAAGTCAAATTTGGTGTTTAACTTTCCTTTTTTTTCCCTACTTGCACTAAAAGGACAGATCAGACTCCAATTCTAGTGATACTGCTTAAATAACACCATTTCATTTAAGGCAATAACACCAGATTTACAAAAGGGTGGTCTAGTTCCAACTTTCTTTCTCTGGAGTGCTCAATATTTTCCACACAAACAATTTAAGAAGTTGTTTGGCACTTGGAATTCAGATATATTTCTTCTAGGGGCATGACACAAGAATTACAATCACAATTAATGGCTTGTCAATGCTTTTCAAAGCAAAATATTGATGTCCAATGGGTAATCAGGCACTTACTAGATACTATGATCATCTTTCAATGAATGCCATCCACCTAAACCGGGCACTCAAATTACACCAAAGTTTTGGAGATGAAAGTGCAAGAGAAAATGTGGATTAGCACTGAACTAGGACATACAGAATAGGCAAACTACTATATCTTGCAGATAACACCTTTAGGAAATAGTGTCATGGTTGATAAAAATGGCAAAAATCCCACTGGGTTTTCAAATGTGTTGGAATGAGAGGTCAAGTGTTTTATCCTTCTTTTTTTTGCTTATAATTTTCCAAAATAAAAAAACAGTTACGTTTTTTCAACTCAATAGCCTGTTTTGCTCATTATATATGAACATGTAAAAAGTAGCTATGTTTTCATATATAGCATAAACATGTATTCATCTTCAGCATTCTCCAGTATGATTCCAAAGCAGGTTTTGCCATCAAATTTTCACAAATAAAAAATAACATTTGATCAGATTTACCAAAATTTACTGTTTTGATTTACAACCAGAGATGACTAGCCTTTAAAAACCTGGTTCTCTGGCCAAAGCTTTCACAAACTGGTCAATGATTTCTGTGTGCTTTTAAGCTCTAAAGCTTTTAAGTCAGTAGCATAAAACTGTTCCCCCTCAAAAAGCAACAAACACTGTCAGTAGGTAGTACCGATATTTAGGCCGATTAATAGAACAAGCTCTTCCACGTATCGGTGACAGAGGGTAAAAAGCACCAGCTATCCACATACTTGATGTATACTTTTGTGTATGTCACCATACACAGGTCTATACTCAAGGCCTCATTCATAGAATATCACACTGGAGTCATGACATCCACTATTTGTTTGGGGGTTTTTTTTGAAAATTCATGCACAGATATGTTTCAGTGCATGAGGACTATCAGACTGCCATATAATTTTCCAAGAAGGTGATGAAATACTATGATTATCAAACTGAAACATGAAATAGGATATAGTGAAGGGTATGATTATAACATAGTTACATTAATCTCCTGGTGACAGCAATCTTTGTCTTATAAAATAATGAAAATGGTGAAAAGACTTCTGAAAAGTTTACCATTTTCATGGGGTTTTTTAGAATGAAACCTTGAATATAAATGATTCTGATTATGAATGCTTTTCTTCTGAAAACAAAAAATCACTACCACATATTTTTCAGTTACATTTTCTAAGCATTCTTAGAATACTTAGATTCTATTAACCTAATAATATTAGAATATTATCTAATAGATAATCTAATCTTTATTCTTAGATTAGAGTTCAAAAACTATATTCATCTCGGTCTAAAGATGTGTCATGGAAAAAGATCAGAAAATGTCTTTAAAGCACAGAAAGAAATGAAACATCTAGACAATTTGAAAAATTCTTTTTTTTCCCTACAAATCTCCCATCACTAAAAAAAAAAAAAAAACCCCAACAAACAAAACCCCCTTATTCCTTCCCTGAAAGGTTTCTTCATTAAAAAGGAAGATTTTTGCCTTGAAGGGACAGGTAATGCTTCTCAATTTTAATATGTTAATTAATTGCCAGATTATAATTTTTATGGACTTGAATTTGAATTCCATATTAATATTTAATGAATTAACTGAGACTAATTTAATTGTAATGAACACCAACACATTTAATGATGATTGGTTGCTTATTTTAAAAAAAAAATGCATAATAAATATTCTAATCTTCTGAGGATTGCTGTTGACAATTTTTATTTTGTTTTATTTGTACATCAACTGAAAAAGTACCTTGAGGGATATTTCTCACCTCACCTGAAAACCTCATCGATGTGGCTGCTCTTTGGAGAAGCTGAAAAATTTTCAGTGTGGTTTTAAGCAGTGCCAGATTTTGTATCTCACCTTTGTTTCAAAACTTGTCTAACTTCACCAAAATTAGTGATACTTCCCTAGATTTAAATTTCCATGGAAGAAACAAAAACCTTTCCTATGGAAAAGAAATAAACAAGAATTCTCTTCCTCTTGGCGGGAGGACACAGCTATGCTAACAAAACCAAAAACAGTAGGAAATAATTTCCGAAGCTAAATTTGGAAACTAAATAAAATCTTGTTGGGTCACAATGCTGAGAGAGGACCTGTAACTCTTTTCCATGTAACTTGCCTTCTTTACATATTTTACTAGTACGTTTTTATACCTGGATTTCAGTAAAGTCCGCAGCACTGGGAATCACTACATGCTTTTTCACATTATGTCACTAACGCTCAGAGCAACCGTAGTCAATTCAATGTTTTAAATACAGAAAAAAGAAAAGGAAGAAAACTAAACCAAATCAAAGAGATCAAAAACACAAGTTAAGTGGGCTGGGGTAAAAGACCCCTCTTCTAGCACAAGCAGCGAGATATAGGGCCAAAATCTCACTGGGACTCATGCAATGTTACTGAATCTGTATGTGCATAATCTCACTGAGAGAATGCCTTACTCATTTTAGAGAGAGTTGCAGGATCTATCTTCAGACCTCAAAAAATCAGCTATAAAAAGACTCTCAGTGCCTACATCCCACCATTACCTCACTTTGGTGGCCCCATGCAGTTGCCTACGGTTGTTCATTGGTCCCACTGAAGGGTGCAAAAGAAAATAAATCTACACACTTCCTGGGTTTATGATCTCCATCTTTTCTCCAAAAAAGCAGAAAAGAATGGTTCCCCGGAGAGAATCCACTATTTGGGGGAGGAAGGAGGGAAGAGAATATCATAGCTATAGTCTTTACTACTACTATTAAACCAACTCCCAAGAGTCTCAAAGACAGACCCATAAGTATGCCATAGCTCTTCTAGAGCAATTTATAACTGGAAACAGCTGCCAATATACATAAAGATATTCCTGGCTGTGTTATGAATGACACTTTTGTAAAGCAGCATAGTTATTCGATATATTCATTAGGATCAGCACCACATAACAGCATAGCATTTGGTAATGACTATGGAGATTAGTAATAAACTATTCATTCATGCAATTATTTGCTACCAGAGAAATCAGTTAATGATAACTGAATATGAACTGACCACTTTTAAAGGCAAAAAAGTTTGACTACAAACTCTAAAAAGGCTATTCAAATACTCTGACCTAGGCAAGAGATCCTTCCAAAAAGGCACTAAAAATATTCTGCTTTCTTGGCCTAATCTTTGCTTATCATAACTTCACTGAGGAAAAAAATGTTATGAATCATTACTTATTGATTGCCTTAAGTGCTCTTTTTAGAGTGCGATACCATAGCATGATCAAATCTGTTCGCAAAAAGTAGTGTAAGCAGATGCCTACCTCAAAACCTATCTTTATTATTTATGCAATTAAGCGTGTGGCTGCATAAAGCTCTGTGCATATGAGCAGTAATATTATACCATCCTGACGTGGGTTTCACTGCTGTATAAATGAAGCCCATATTAAATTTACAAAGGTTACAAAACCATTAGCACTGATGGCTTTTAAGGAGTAAATGTTCACCATGACTCATACTTTGTTCATTTGTGCCATTTGGAAATTAAGTATTCTTAATTGCTGTAATGCACCACAAGTTCCAACACTTCTCAGTGATGGAGGCACATAATTCCCCTGTAATTTGAGTAAAGTATTCTAATTGATTAATTGAGTTTTCTTGTAAGATTGCACAGGAGTTTTAGATGCAAGAAGGTTATCCTTGTTCTATGTAACATAAAAATGCTTGAACCTGCAATATAAAGTAATGTTATCGGTGCTGGGTGAAAGTACACAGCAATACAGTCTAAATGAGATGACCATTTTTGCTGGCAACAAGTGGCTTGTACTTTACATCAAACATGCACTATGGGAGGTGAGAGGAGATAAAAGGTTTTTTTTAATGCCATTTAACATTTACTGTCAACCTTGTTCCTTGTGTTGCCTATCTTTTATACGATCAATTTTTGTTTTGTTTTTGTTTTACTTGGTGTAATACTTCTCACTGCGTAAAAACAAGGAGCAGGAAAATCCTGACATAAACAAACAAAAAAATGTTAAGGAGATTCATCGGTGTTAGCTGGACTTAAAAAATGGGAAAAGAAAGTGTGAGAAAGAAAGGGAGAGAGGAAAAAAGCCAGCAACTGGGAAAAAAAAAGCACCTAAAGTTTATTTTTTGCTTAAAAAAAATGTACTCCTTAACAATCAAGTTAGCAAAGTAAAATACTAGCAAATCCATACTGTCACCAGTTGATTTAACTGACCCAAACCCAGGCTAGCTACAGGATCACCCCTGAAGTTCCCTTGTTATTATGGAGAGCTGCTTAAGCTAATTGTATTCCAGGCTTTAGAAGATAGGAGCTAAAATACACACATGGACTCTGGAAATTATTTTATACATCAAAATAAACCAAACTGAATATTTAGTGATTTTGATAAGATTTTTCTTACTAGTTTTTGTCATTCTTTTTAGAAAAGAGGTGAATCGCTATTGGATTTTGAAGTAAGGAGTGTTAATATTTCCAGCATGTCACAGGCCATTATAAACTTTACATTAGATAAAAGGTAAAAGTTCACGTAAAAATATTAAGCTATGAGTAAAGCTTTCAAAGACATGGCCATCAATAAAATAACTACATATTTTGTCTGTGTTTTACCTGAAATGTGACTTCAAATGTAAATAAAAATTTACTTTGATGGCATTTGCTGCCTTTTCTCACAATTAAGAAAATACTCAAATATCTGCAGCTCCCCCTGGAACAACAGATATGTTGTTCCACAAATCTCATCTATCTTAGGCAAATTTCAGAGGTCTAGAATGATCTCAGGGAACATCTTTTCCCCTCCCTCCCTCTTCTGTCCTTGCTTTCCTGTCCTAAGGCTTTGATTACCTCAGAATCATGTTGAAAACACTTTCTTTAAACCATCCCTCTTTTAGAGTAGGGATGTTGATTTGTTGCTTTCCCCCAGCTTTTGAAAGCGCTAAGGTTGCAAGGGACTAGGTGCAATACTTAGTTTAGCCGTTCTGCTGAACTGGGCCCCAAAATTGGGCTTACTCACAGAGAGGAAGAAGGACAAGCCTTTTCCCTTTTCCACCTCCTTGCAAGCCTGGGTCTGTGAGAAGCTGCTTGTTCCCCTCCCTTCACTATTTCAGCCAGGGAGGTGGTGGAGACATCTGCAAAGGTCTCCCTACTCACTCATTCTGTATGAACAATTGTGCTTTAAAACTACTCAAAGCGGTATTATAAAATGACAGAACTGCCTGCCAAGACCAACATTTGCTTGGTAAGGCGTTTATCTGACTCTTCACTACATATTTTTAAAGCACTGGCTGTTTCAAGGAGTTGGATTTTTTGGGAAGCACGCAGGACACATTTATCTGCCTCAGGACAGAGTTTGAGGAGGTTTCTTGCAGAATTCCAGGCCGGGCTTCTGCTGTATGAGCCTGGAAAAGCCCCAACTCGAGCTAACAGATCATTTGAACTAAAGGTGCGCAGCCGCTGTTTGCTTTGTTGCAAATGTTTAATTCTCTCTTCTTCCATCTCCTTTCCCCTGCCTCCCTTTTGTTGCTTGCTTTCTGTAGCATTTCTGAAAAAATACATGCTTCCCTCTCTTCACATGGAGTTTATTCCTAACAACGCCTGCCTCTGTCACACCAGCTCACAATTTGTATCACCCAATACACTGAGGGCCACAATTCATTTCAGTCATGGTTCAAAGCTATCCTGAAATAATCACAAAGTGACACTGTGAAATTACTGTAAAAAATTGTGCGGCAGTGTCATGACATTTTATAATTGAGACCTCTAGTACTCATAGCTCTATCAAAGCCCGTAAGGAGGAGGGGAAAAAATTGTGTTTTGACAGACATAGCAGCTTGAGATGTGCAAGCAAGATTGTATAAAGTCAGCCATGTAGAAAGTTATCGGATGTTCCAGTTTGTGCCCCCATGAAATTGGCACAAATCATCTGGATTTGACTTCAGGAAGGTGGTTAGGAGTAACATGAGAGAGTAAACGAGGAGGTAATGGCCACTCAATGACTTAACCTATGTCACAGGGCAACTAACGTGTCAGCAAAGAATCAAATAAAGATGAATGAGCTTATCAGAGGACCATGCACTGCCTCATTGGGCCCAATTTAATTAAACAGAGAAACTGTTCATATAGAAAGATTAATAGAGCAACCACATACAGTAAGTGCTATAAAAGTAAATCAGAGTAACACACACAGTTACAGGCAGCTGCTATGTAATGTTTTCTCTCATAATACCGATGAAAATCATGAGATGACCAGAATCATTTGGTCAGCCGTACACATCTGGTCGGTAAAGGTCTGAGCTTACGTGTGATTCACAAGAGCTGAAGATGCTTTGTGTATGAACCAGCTGTCTGGTGATAAATGAAAATTTTCCTAGTCAGTCTACTCTAGAGCTTTCTCTGAGTGTGTGAAACAGGTTGTCCTGTTCGGGGAGGGACTCAAGCATGTCTTCCAAAGGAAATGTTGCTATATGAAGTCACTTCCCTTGCGTCAGAATACTTCTCTAGATAAGAAAAATATTTTGCTTTGGTCATAGAGGAGCCAAAATCATAAGTACATTTAATTACCCATTAAAAAAAAAATCTAATATAAAGAGAACTTGGAACAACCAGCCTAGCAAATAATTTACTGTTAAGAAAAGTGGAGAGAAGAGAGGGGGTAAAAGGAATGAAATGTAAAATAAATCAAGTTTGTTTAGAAAAACAAAAAGTTATGTTAGTAGCATTTCACTTCTGGGTTGTAAACGCCGTTTCATGGTTAGGTACTTTCAGTTTGACAGTATCAGTTTTGTATTCTGGATCACCATATTTCACTGCAAGGCAACACCGTCTAGCACTGCTCTCAATCTTTATTTGAGTATCACCAGGCCTAGGGCAGCAGGTTATCACCTGTTTGAGACCTAAGGCAGTAGAGGTATTACTTGCCAGAGCTGTGGCACGTTAGCAGAGGAAGATATGGAACACCATATAGTGTCTGTACCGTGGCATAAATTTCTCCCTTGCAATGTAAAGGAATAGGAAGGAGAGCCCTTGCTTCGAAGCAGTGAGGGGCCTCTAGGTATTCAAACTGTTGGAGTACTCTCTTAGAGTACTTTATTGTTCATTTCTGGGAGGAATTACTGATTTTAAGATAGGAGTTTGGACCCTCAAAACCAAAAGGGACCAGTGAAATGAAACATTCAGGCAATTTTACGTGTGGTTTATACTCCAACCTTTTATGTTTTCTCCTATCACTACATCTACCAGCACACACAAGAGCTGCACTCTGTTGTGACTGCTCTAAATAGTAACAACAGCAGCAGCAGCTTGCATGTCATTTTTTAGTTAGCACAGAAGGGGACCATTCAAGAGATAGCAACAAGTTTCATGAGTTTTCCCCACCAGTGTCACATCCCTTTCTTTGGGCTGAAGCAATAGAAACGCCATATGTGTAAGCACACCATTCCCAACAACCTCTGAAATTTCACAGGTGGTTTTTCCCTTCCCCTCTTCCTAGGCATACCTGGCTCTCTTGAGTAGAAGTATGTACCACAGAAATACCACAAATACATGCCACTGAAAAGTTCCATAACAACTGCAAATCAGAAGAAACTAATGTAAGAGAGAAAAAAAAAGAACTTCAATTCTAGTGAATGAAAACATACATTATGTTTACATGTGCAGCAGTAATGCTACAAAGACTTCAAAGTACTGGACTTCATTTTCAGGTGGAACCTGTTACACTGAAATTTTTGGATGATGAGGATTGCTTCACCATCACCGTTATCCCCCTTTTACCCTATAAGGTGCAGCAAGCAGTGGCCTACATCAGATGTTTCAAAAGAGGACTTGTAGCTACTCCTTTCCACCCAGAAGACTGGCATGGAGAGGTGGGCAGGGAAGGGCAGAACTCAAAGGTGTTTGCAAGCTGCAGGCCAGCACAGCAGGTCCAGCAGGCCGCAGAGGAAACTTGTTGTGGGTATGTACCAGCTGCTCTTGTCTGCTGCTCGTCCAGAGGGAAGTGACTGGGGGAGTCTCCAGGCAGGGCACAGCCGCACGGGGGAGTGCATCCCTACCATCACTTTGGGGACTAAGAGGACCCCTGCCTTGCCTTCCATGGGAAGCACAGAAGCAGGGTAGGAAATGCCTCCAGAGCATTTGCCTTTTAAAAGTGTACCTCAAGTCTCTTCTCCACATCCACAAGAAGTCAGTGCTTCTCTCCCCTCTCTGTGGCTCTTCTGATCTTTTGGTTTAAGAAAAAAAAGTCATCTCTTGTGTCATCTTTAACAGTACATCAGCATGTGCATGAATAAATTGAGTTCAGACAAATAGGAGTAGTTTTAGCTGGGATTGTTCCCTCAAGAAACACGTTTGAGCCAGATTTTTGGCTGCCTGCAATTTTGCCCTACTGTTCAAATGGCACAATGCCCACTCGTAGGCTGGTCAGAGCTTAGGGCATAATTGTCAAACCAACAGTGGTTTAGATGTGCAGTTTCACTACAGTGGAAATTATATTTCCCCTGATGTGGAAATCCTTTCTTTTTGCATCATTGAACAGTGCAACCACCAGTTTCTTTCAGCGTGACAGAGGTGAGTCATATTTATAAGATAAATTAAAAAAAAAAAAAAAGAAAACAAAAAAATTGAAAATAGAGGAAGGAAAAAAAAAATCATGAAGAAGCTAGTACTTGATGCAAATAATGTAGGCTGTTTAACAAGAAGTCCCTGAACACCTATGAAATTGCTGGCAATTTATATAAGAGGAAGAGTCTAAAAGGCATTAGTCATTAGTGACGAGTGAAAAAGAAATGGGGGTAGGAGGAACAGCTATATACAACTCTCTTAATGCTGAGGTGTGATGTTAAGAAAATGAGCATATGCTGTATTTTGCAAAACTTTCTTTACTCCTATCAAAAATACCAATTATGTAACAGTAAGATTAAAAGAAAATAAAAATTCCCTCTCAGCTGCTGCCTGTTCTTGATATGAAACAAAACGAATGCAATGATTCTTTTGGCTGCTCTGGACAGAAATCTGGAAATCTGGTATAATCATACCAGTACGGACAGTGGTCTTGCAGGTTTTCCTGTAAGAGACTGTAGTTAGCATGGTGTTTTCACTACGTCTGCGACGATCTGTTTCCCCTCTGCCTGAATGACTCAATGTTCCTCCAGTGAATGCTCCATTTAGTCATTAGTGCTTTGTCAGTTTGGGGCACCTTCCATAAATAGGCACAGCGGGAGTATTCATTTCATTTTCCATGGTGAGCCATGGGACAGAGAGAGATGTGAGATGAAACGCCTCATATCTGAGTGCTAATACCATCATTTCATCTCACTAGAAATCAAGTCAGGCAAGTCTGCTGGAAACAACAAAAAAATTCAAAAATTGGATCTTTAACTCATTAAACTCCCCCCAAAGACCCATTCCACATGCACAGGCATGCACCTCCATGACTCCCACTTTTCCTTCACAGTCGGTGATATTTGGAAAATCATTGATGGCTACAGGAGCACAACATATAAAGATGTGCATCTTGTGAATTTTATTTTCTGCATTTCATATTACTATTGGCTTTGTGAAGACAGAGGTGAGAAAGTGTACATAGAAGCGTTGCCCCATTCATGGGCACTTAGCTGCAATGCCTTAGTTCTCCATGTTGCTTGAGTTGCCCCCAGCATGGACTATGTAAGGAAGGAAACATGGCATGTCATCCTTCCCTGACGACTGAGCCGCAAGGCAAAATGCCCACATCATCACATGCAACACCAGGAATTCAAGGCCACGATGGTGGTTTTATTTTTTGTTCTTGATATGCCTGATCAAGAACTTGTTCCTGAATAAAAGTGTATTTATTCTGAAATGAACTAATATATGCTTTACAGCAGGATTCAGCTACTGCTCCCTTTTCTCCTCTCTTTGTGAAAAAAATCTGAATTCACTGAGAATCAGATTTTACCATAAAACAAAGACAGAAACAAAGTTGGCTTTTTTTTTTCCTTTCTGTCAAAGAAAACACTTTGTTCTGCCTGAAATTATGTGTTCTTTTTTTGGGGACACATAAGAAAGGCAAAAAAAAAAGGAGGGTTAGATCCTAAGAAAATGAGACAAAGTATGGCTTGTGGGACAGGGTCAACAGGAGAGCTTCCCCATTTCCTTTCATTGGATGCTTAGTGGGAGTACTAACCCAGGATATGGAAAGTCAGGTTCAATTATTTCTTGTTAAGAGGACTTCTTCCCAGGATAGTTATGTGATGAAAATGTGATGAGTAATGCGAGAAGAGGCACTATCATTCTCCCTGTGGCAGCTACTCTGTTTTGTGTAAATCTAAGTAGCGTCTGAAACAAAAGTTTTTCCATTGCTTTTCAGAAGGATGTCCCCACACTGTTGCCCTGTGTTTTTCTGGAGAATCTATTATGAATCAAAAAGTTGGCATGAGTTTTCTCACTCTCCAAAAGAGTGTCCTAACCTCTAAGCCAAAGGTCCCAATTTTGTTTTGCAGATGAGCTGCTTTGAGAAAACTGGCTATGTTGTGTACTTCAGCGTGTCCCTTAATAAACCATGCTCTGTGCTATGCTCCACCAGTAATGTGCTCATGATGCGCCAGGAGTGCAGGTCCCTGGTTGAGAATGACTGCATTCGCCCAAGTAGAGGATTTTCCCAGTAAAGGCCCTCTCAGTGCTTTCTATCAGAAATGTTTGCAGAAAAGTTTGCAGGAAATTCTGCAAATGAGAATAACTCTTTATCATACGGGATATAACACTTCCCTGAGTGTTACAGAGGGATGCTCTATGGGCACAGTTTAAGAGGAGGGAGAAGTGCTGCAATATGGGTAGTTACCTTAATCAGTGGGTAGGTGAATTAAACAAGGGAACAAGGACAAGTCTTCTGTCAGTTTGGTGAAGACAGTAATGTCCTCTTCTTTGAAAAACTATTTCCAGCTTTAGCTGCTTGGTGAATTTGACTCAAATTGACAAGTAAGTTTGCAATGACAAACCCATCTTTTTAAGTACACAAATTATTTGTTTTAAAAGGTGGTTTTGCGATGGGCTAACCATAATCTGTTCTTAATTAAACGTAGATTTCAGCAATATATATACATGGACTGATCTTTAATAGCTTCACATATTCCCATTGAGTGACTGAAGGATTCCTTTCAAGATAGGGAGCATCAGAGAGGACATGACTGTTTGACGGCATGGTCCCTGCGATACTTTTCAAATTGGAAACTGTGGGGTGCTATGCCCAAATGATCACTCCTGCTGAAGACAGGATTTACAAGGTTAGGTGCAGTGCCCTGCTAATATGGCAAAGTTGTTTTTAAAATCTGCACTAGAACCTACCATACTACTTGCCCCCCCATACGGCAGAGAGTTATTTGAATACCAGGGCCACCAGTGGTATGTCAGAGATCCTTGCACAAGGTTCATTATAACCAGTAGATATACCCATAGGCAGCCAGGTTTCCATTTCCCTTGCATAGGGCTTAGATTGTCTTAAGTGCCTATGCAGTTACTTACAAGAAGTTTCTTCCCTTCCTAAATTTGGATGCCTTATTACTCCCAGCAAAATTAAAGGGAACCGCTTAAGAAGATAGACTTATTTTTGGGTGGGGGGTGGTGGTCAACGGAGTAACATAATAATTATTTTCTGTCTGCAGTGAAACTATATACATTTCAACAGTCCCAATTTATATTCTGTTCCAGAATATATGTAAAACAAATTCCAGTGACAGAATTTAAATTAACACATGCTTTATACACAATGGAGGAAACATCCCCTCTCCATGCGTTGAAATCAAATGTGATTTCGTATAGACAACCCTGATATATGTTTGCAAACGTCCCCTAAAATGTCATTACACTGTGGAAGGATTAAAAACATTGAATCATGTGGTGACTTTTCAGTAGAACAGAGAGTTTAACCCTCAAGCAAAATTTACTGTTGAGAGTTCACTGTCTCTTCATTTAGTGCACCTCTTACTATCAAGCAGAATGCAGAATTACATTTTTGCCTTTTATTATCACCAAATTAATTATGTTAGAGTCACTGTTTGGGTAAAAGTAGCATATTCTGAATCATGTTGTGTCTATTTTGAGTCTCTGCTGGCTAGTGCATCTCATTACACATCAAGCTATATAACACTCAGCATACTTGGCTCCTAAAATATGGCAGTGCTTTGCCTACAATAAAGCTATAGCTGAGGAAGACTTCCTACCAAACAGATGAAAGTAGTGGTAAAATATGATATATATGCATTCTATATTCTTACTCACACATTAACGATGATTAACCCTATGCTTTTGGGGGACTCACAGCATGAAGTCAGCTTTCAGATAAAATGAGCGACAGGTCCTGTTCAAAGGAATCCGTTACCCTTTTCCCTTTGTTTGCTTTTTAATTTCTGCATGGTTATCTAGCATACAGCTAAACAGGAACAGAATGAAACTCAAATTAAAAAATGATAGAAAGGAAGGAAGGAGCAATGAAAAAAGTAAAAGGAAAAAGCAAACCTCCTAAACAATGCCTCTTTCTGTGACAGCAACTCTCTCTTAACAGCCTCAAGTGTTTAACATATTGAAACAGTTCATCTTCCTTCAATGAACTTTAATAACTCTGCCAGGTAAGAAGCTATGCTCCATACTTCTTCATGTTGTCTTTTCCCTTCAACATATCTATACTGATCTCCTCATCTGGTCAACTTTACAGCTCGGTGTTTGGAGACCAGTGAGCACAGTTATTACCACCATCAATAACCTGTCCCACTTTCTCCTCTTCATTTCTCAACCCTTCTCTTTCCCCTTCAAAATCTAATAATAGCTCCTTGCCATGATAGCTGATCAATACAAGAGGGCACCTGTTCACTTTACTCAACACGCCATGCTAAAGTAACATGACAAAGGAACAAATATGATTCTGCCTGAATTGTGTCAAGTAACAAGAAAACTATCCAGGAAGTTTCCCTTCGGGGCAAATTTCATGAAACGCTACAGATAACCAATTTTTAGACATAGAACTAATCTCTTTCATCTCACTTTCTCTTTTGCTTCAGGTATGATAGCTGGAAACATTAATACAGACAAACTTCAGCTGGTTGTTGCAGGAACAGAGCTGCAGCAGCCTGCAAGTCAGCCTACTATGTTAGCACCTAAATCACCATAATGAATGAAATGAGGAAAGTGTAGTTTTCACCCCCACTCAGAGTGGAGCCATTAATATGCACAGGGAGATTAGCTCTAGAAGGTTTATAAAACCACAAGGAGCAAAACTTTTGCTTGTCCTCTTTGAGTAGTGATTTTCTTTAAAGAAACGTTAATTTGTGTTTTAAAGAACCGGTCCATACTGAGCAACATTAATCGTCATTTTTCCACAGATATGCATGAATGCATTGTTATCAGCTATCCATTGACACTTGCAAGCGAAATGTTTTGTTGTATGTAATTCACATCAAATGTATATTCGAAGTGTTTGCTCACACACACACACGTAGTTAAAAATGCAGTGTCATAGATTAAGCCTTCTGATAACTAAGTGAAAATATTTGATAATAAAATATTACTATTCCGGTAATTCAGAACTACTGAATCGCTGTCCAGACAGGAGAATGACAGAGTCCTAAAGGAAGTAAGAGATACTGAAAGAACTCATTTTTGTTATCTGATTATTGTCAATGATTTGCCCGATTAAGCTCTTATTACATAAGACTCAGAAGTTGATCTAAAATTTTCATATTACAGAACATTAAATACTATCCTAACTACTTCATTTCCATCCCCTGAAATAAATCATTCTAATTAATTAAGGTTTTGCAGTCTTCTCTGTGCAGAGGACGTATGCCTCCGCCAAACAATCCAGGGTTTTTCTGCATAAATGTACCAGTACATCTCAAAAAAACAGTAAAAGGCAGTACAAATAAATGCCATACTACATTATCATATTGAACTTAATTCTTCCTTTCCCATCCCAATTTTGTGTTTTAGAAATGAAAAATTTGGAATCTTTCTTTTTGTATAGTGGCTGAACAATCAATTCTAAACCAGAGAGATCTCATTTTATTTTCTGTGCAAAAATAAACCAACGTTGTAAGAATTTAAATATATCAGTATGCTTTGTAAAACACTAGCAGTTGGCTAAGCATGGACTGACTTTTTAAATGCATAGCCTGAAACAACTGAACAGAAGCTAGCCTTGCATTATTTCAGAACCTATTCCCAGTATAAGAACTGAAACTTTAGGACACTCTTAAATTTCACTTTGCATTGTTAATGCTGATCATTGTTTTCCTGTTACATTTATACTACTGAAATGATAACAAAAAGATAACTTAAGACATTGGCTGGTATTTGAGGAAATATATTGTGGTTTTAGAGAAGTGTTTTATCTTTTTGATACTAACGCTAAGAATTTTCAATAATTAAAAAATAAACCCTGAAAAAATATTTAACATTACCATTGAATGTGTTAGATCCTTTCCCCCCTGGTACTTTCTTGGTGTGTGGTGTTAATTAAAATTCTTTTATTTTACTAATGGTAATGCATCACTTTCTTCTTGATTTACTGTAATGTAATATTTTCAGGTTTAGATAAATTCTAGGGCAGCTCTCAGGCTGTGAAAGTTCAGAGAGTATGTTGCTGTTCTGTGACTAAATATTTCAATGCCTAATATTTTCCTACTAATACCTAATCATTTCTGGTGCTTTTTATGACTACAATCTCAAGTTGTAGCCTTAATTAGATAAGAGATTAAGAAATATTTTCTGGTGTGATGACATCGTCATTTTATTTTGAAATAACACACACACTTTTGCACTACATACACATAGTTTTATTAGGTTTTTTAAATAACTCTTTCTTTTCTTGATTTAGCTAAGTTAAATATTTATTCTACCTTATCTACAAATCTCAATGCAAGCCTTTCAGGAGGTAATGGGGAAGAGATTTTTTTCACTAAGTGACAACCTTTTTGGTAGAGCTGTATTGATTTATTTTCTATATTTAAGCCTCCAAATTATGACATAAATTTTATCATGTGCTGGAGGGGCAGTACTTTTTCGCTGTGTTGATCCGCTTTTTTATGGTTAGGTGAATGTGTGCCTTGCTGCGCTCTCTGGTATTTCTGACTGGCTGCAGTGACACCTACTGATGGCAGAACTGTTGAATTGGAGGTGAGGTTGGCCAGCCCAGTTCATGGATTTTCACAATGTTTCAGAGACAGAGAATAACTCACAAGGAACCCATTGGCCACTGGCATCACAATCATTCCTAAAGCTTTTTTTCCACTGTTAATGGAGAACTGACATTCTCCCCCCTCAGCAGTGGCAAAGCAAGGAGTGGACCTGATGGCAAGACCCGACAAGGATATGGCCAGTTCCCTCCTTATTTCATACTCATCTCTCTCCACTCTTGTTTCCAACATGTTTTTGTAATAGAAACTGCTCTGCCACCCTGGATTCACTGCAAACGTTTCAAAAGGCAGCCAGTTATCTGCTGTCCCACCTCTGCCATATTTTAGTCCACATAATACTATCATTAGCAAAGAGTATAGCTCTGGCTGCAACCTAAACCACAACACAATTAATAAAATAATTACTCCAAGTGACTCTGCATTCTGCTCATAGTTAAGTGGTTTTTAAAAAATAATGTTAATTTCCACTCTTGGAACATCTGTGACCCATCCACAGGGCTGCTGAGCAAAAGCAACATTATTGCTGTAAAGCCAAGATCCCCTCCCTCTCCACTCTACAGATGCACACGTGTGCTCCCTCCCTCCCTCCAACACACACATGAACAAGGCACACATCTTTTTACCTCTCTGACTTTGGAAAAATGACAGAAAAGTATCTTAAGACAGTGACTCCCAAGGTGCTCATTTTCACTCTGCTCTAGCACAAGATGCCTGCAGTCAGTGTTTTTCTTTTCCGGTGCATCATGTGGTAGCACCGAGACTAGTTTTCAATTTTTCATGTTATTTAAGCAGTCTGTTTTCTCTATTTTACTTTCCATTTCCTGTATTCTTAGAGCGCAAAGGAGAGCTGTTCATGCCTCCCTCTACACAGCACGAGTCTTTTTCACTTGCTGTTGGCTCCGGGTCAAATATTCATGCGTTATTAGCGTAAAATCTTTGCAAAGCAAAAAGCCACTCTGTTGGGAAACCAGGACACTGAAGAGCACATTCCTTTCGCTAATAATTAACTGTAATACTGCGGAGGAGTTCAAACAAAGGTGTAAACAAAACATGAAAATTTACAGCACCATCTGTTTTTTTCACCTGAAATATGAGAACTGTCTGCATGTATATCTTTATTTATATAAGATACACTGCAGTGTAAAGCTGGCAAAAAAAGAGAGGAACACTAAACATAATTTAAACAAGTAATAAGAACTTCATTTGCCCAAACTGTCAAAAGTATTGCCAATATTGCTGCACATGACAAAACTCATCACTTCATCTGGATTGCCTCACAACAATATGACTTAGCTTTAAATAGCTGTCCTTAAAATCTGGCAATAGAAAACAAGTGCAAGGCACCCATTAACACAATCTCAAAAAGTTAAAAGGAGAAGGAGTTCTGGTCCAGGAACCAATTATGATGTTAGCTACTCGCTACTGCCACCACATGGAATGATATTTGAATATAATCTAACCATTATAGAATCAGGGAACTGTCTGTAAATAATACATTGTATACCATACTTCAGTAAGACAGCGGAGAAAGATATATAATCTCCTCTCTCCTGTGCAAAGCTCAGACTGCATCCTTGTGAAAGTGGAGATGTCCCATTTCTAAGAGCATGAATGCACTGTAGTAAAAGCAGAACAGTCAAACTGCTTTATTCCTCCAATAAAAGAAAGAACCATTTGGTAAAAGGATGCATTACACATTTTCTATTTAAATCAGTTTATAAGAAACAGATGTTAAGTTTCCTTTGGTAAGAAAAAAGAGAGGTTATAAATGAATTAAAGTGACTTCTCAGTGGATCTTCTACTCTTCTTTGTTCCTTTAAAACTTCACGTCAAAAGTGAAGCAAACTGAAATATAAGGTACTATAATAAGCTAACATAAGAAGGACAAACTACATTTAACTGCCAGTGCCATAAACCATGCCAAAGCATCCTGTGCTACAGCACAAGAATCAAACCTGTGCAATGCAAATACTTATCAAACAAAGGGACTGTCAAACATGAAATATCTACAGTATTTCCTTATGCTGGCAAATGCAGACGAGAGACAGACAAAATGATTGTGTAACAAACCTGCTGTGGTGTAATTTCAGTTTCCTGTTTGGCTGAAGACACGGTACAAGCTGGCTGCAGCATTTGTACAAAACAGGTTTACAGGAAATGTTTTGGGAACAGCACTGATCTAGGCTAGGGAGATACTTAACTACGTATAAGATAATCAGCCAGCTCTAGGCTCTCTCTTTGTATTTCTTCTTAGCATTTACCATATTTAAGAGTTGTTGGCTTTTTTTTTTTTCTCCTCATATCGCTAATATCTTTAAAAAAGCTGTAATTAAATATCAGCCTCCGTGGTCTCAGGACAGTGTTTCACACTCGGCCATTTCGGCATAGGCGAGCTCAGGCTCCATGCGGGAATGCTGTCTCCCACATGGCTCCACTGAACTCATCCTTAACGATCCACCCCCGCTTACCTAACTTCAACACTATTTTTCCTGAGACTGCATTAATGAATCCAATAAATAAAGCATTGTATCACCCATGCAGTATAGACATTAATTTTAGAACAAAACATTAATCAATTTAAATTTATGTACTAATGCAGACACAATCAATCTGAAGTTCTTATGACAATTAACAAAGCTTTTGCTACATCCCTAAAACACACTGACCCATCAATTATGGTTTGCATCAAACTAATGCTAATGGTACTTCCTTCTTCCTTAGGCTGTCAGCAGCCTACCTGATTGGTCAACTTCAATGCAGCAGATCAATTAATATAAATTATACATGCACGGAAAGATGGGTTAATATCATAAGTTCATTTAATTAATTGTGTTTGATTAAATGAGGTACTTTCATTAGCCCTCTTAGCCATGAACCATATATACATCATAATCCTTTTACAAGCTCAGCCGTCCAGACACAGACCTGACATTGGGAGCATATTCAAATTACCAGCCGCAGCCATGCAAACCTCCCTGCATAATTAACAACTAAACGAGCTGCAGTCACTTAAGCTGAAAAGAAAACTGTTCACATCAACCTCTCTGATACTGTTTAAATTGAAGATGTCATGGGTAAAACAAAGGTGAACAGACAATGGTAATTAAAAATTAAAAAGGACAAGGGGGATTTGCTACTAATGGAAGCAAAGTGAAAAGAGGGCTAAGGGCCTAGTTCTTAAAAAAAAAAGAAAGAAAGAAAAAAAAGAGAAAAAGGATGCTGGTGTTAGGTGATTCTGCTCTTGCTCTTATAAGAGTGAGCCAGGGTGAGCAACGTATGTCAAGCGTCAGAAGGAAAATGATTGCTTAGCACAGAGATCATCCTATATCTGGGTGAGCTTGTAAGAAACACTACATTAACAAGTGAAATCCTAATACAAGCACAGCCAAGCACTTTGTTTTTAACCGATATGGGAAATGAGCTATTTCTATGGGAAACATTGCACTTTCCTCAACTTAAAGAAAAGTCTAAAGAGCAGTCTAAGCCCTGCCTCCTTGGCTCACCTACCCGCTGTGACAGGAATTCTTTACAATGAACTTTCCTAGAAGTAACTTATCTGAGTCCCAACATGAAAAAATATATAAATCTGAAGAAAGTTTTTCTCTTTTCCTTGGTTCAGTCCCTGCTCCTCCAGGCACAGTTTCAATTCACAGCTGTGCTCAAGATACAGCAAATGCTGTGGCTCTACAGCAGCAAGAATGTAAGCATGAATATGAAACTTCAGAAGAACTTGCTGACTACAAGTCAGCAGTGTTGCTTTGTAATAAAAATATTGATATGATAACCTGATGACATTCTACAAGTTAAGTAGAAAAGAGACATATGACAAAAGACCATAGACATCCAGGGCTTCCAGCTGTTGGATCATTATCTCTGGTAAAAATATGTATTCATTACTATTATATTCCAAGCAGGAAAGCACAGGTATGATTTTTCAAACCAGCAGCATATTATAAATATATTGCAGAGTTTTCTCAATAATTTCAATATAAACAATTAGTTATTGCAAATGCAAGTCAAAGAAGGCATTAAGACATCAGGTTGTCCTGGTATACAATTAAAAAAGTAATGTTTGGGGATAGTCAAACTCTTTCAAAGTTAATTTCAGCATCTACCATTCGATACAAACCTCATTACAGTGGAATTCCTCTGAATTCATGAAAAGCATTAGCAGACTCTCTGCCCACAAATGTTACCCTGTGTCAAATGGGGAAAGGGCACTCTGTGGTAAAACAATGCTGTAAGAGGTAATAATAAAAAATGTTTTTTCAAATACATTAACAACAAAAAGAGAGCCAGGGAGAGTGTCCCTCCTCTGGTGGATGCCGGGGGGAACATTGTCACCAAGGACAATGAAAAGGCTGAGGTACTTAATGCCTTCTTTGCCTCAGTCTTTAATAGTAAGACCAGGTATCCCCAGGGTATTCGGCCCCCTGAGGTGGAAGACAGGGACCGAGAGCAGAATAAACCCCCAAGTCCAGGAGGAAGCAGTCAGCGACCTGCTGCGCCACCTGGATGCTCACAACTCTATGGGGCCGGATGGGATCCACCCGAGGGTGCTGAGGGAGCTGGCGGAGGAGCTTGCCAAGCC
>WAAD01035045.1:59742-67242 GCA_013389945.1 Fregata magnificens
TGAGGAGCGGCTGAGGGAACTGGGGTTGTTTAGCCTGGAGAAGAGGAGGCTGAGGGGAGACCTTATCGCTCTCTACAACTATCTGAAAGGAGGTTGTAGTGAAGTGGGTGTTGGACTCTTCTGCCAAGAAACTAGCGATAGAATGAGAGGAAATGGCCTCAAGTTGCGTCAGGAGAGGTTTAGACTGGACATCAGGAAGAATTTCTTTACCGAAAGAGTGGTTAGGCATTGGAACAGGCTGCCCAGAGAGGTGGTGGAGTCGTCAACCCTGGAGGCGTTCAAAAAAGGTGTAGACGTGGCACTCCAGGGCCTAGTTGAGGAGTCATGGTGGTGTTAGTTGATGGTTGGACTTGATGATCTTAGAGCTCTTTTCCAACCTTAATAATGATTCTATGATTCTAATGTCAGGAGAGGGAGATGATAGAAAGACAAAGAGAGTCTAGAGTAATGTTCACTAGCCATGACTTCCAAAAGACATGAGTTAACTTGTATAGCTGTCCTGGAGACTCACAGGAACTTACTGTGTAATGTCAAAGTCATGCAAGTTGTCCCATTCTTCAGTGCAGTGATGCTGCACACAGGGATGCTCCGCCGCCGCCAGATCTCTGCTCTATATGGACCTGTTACATAAATGTCCTTTAAGCATATATTTTGACCAGAACCCCTCACATGAAAAAAATATTGCTCTGGTCATAGTAAAACAAACTATTACCTTAAAATAAATAAAAAGCAGCAGTTTCTGTGAGAGTCCAGCGTTTTGGTAACCAGATGCATTCCATGGTTCCCGTTTGAAACTATCGCAATTGCAAGACCATGGCTTGCTCTTGTGATGTACGCTATTTGTACTCTTCTGCTTTTAGACCATGGGGCTGGACTGCAGTATTAATGAAAACGATCATAGCATTTTGACAAGACTGAGGAGGAGAAGAACTGTCATGTTACTATATACACTGAACTAAATATCAGGCATATTATTCAGCATTATCTGTGTTATACTGCTGAGACAGAATTGACTCAGGAAGGAGACTGCCTGCACAGGAACTGCACTGTTGTCATGTGGAATTTTTATAAATAAGCATTTGTAGAGGTACAATGGGTTAAATATCCCTAAATTCCAACAGGTATTTTACTGCATACATCTGTCTTTAAGCTTGTATATACTTCCAATACATATTAATAAATTCACTTTATTCATTGGCTTTAAGTAGAGGGAGTAACAGTACAGTTTATCCAGGGAATTGTAGCCTACAATTCCTCATGCTCCCAAAAGCAAGCATAATTAGAACTTGATCTCTTACTAGTTTATTTATTCAGGCCATGTTTCTGTTTGAGTACTTCAGTGGAGAAGAAGCTGTGAACCCACTTTCCTAATTTTTACGTTGGTGAAGTTCCCATTCTGGGACACAGGTGTGGAACCGAGAAATGAACTGCAAGTGGTTTCAGGATGAGAAAGAAGGAGAAATACAGTCTGAACACAGCGACTATCAGACAGTATAGAAAAATATCCCCACAATCACAGTCTAATGTCAATAATTTCAAGAGTAATGCAAAGAGGTGCTTAATTCATGTAATGACAACCTATGTCTTGTTACAGTTTGCCTTCTCTCTCGTACACATTTGTTTTCAAAATGTAACCTTTAAGAATTCAATTCCCAGAGTTTAACTAATCTGCTTTCTCTACTAAAGCATGAATAATATGCCTAAGTATTGCTAATTCAGCACTGAAAAATAAATTACACTTTAAGCCAAACAATTAACCCACAACTTCAAAAAGCTTCTATGTTTCGATGAATGTTGCAAGGATAAATAATGAGGCTGCCCCCTCTGCTGCCCTCATCTTAAAATCTATGAAAATTTCACAGGATCAAGTAATATTAAATCAAGTTGCTGCTGACTCAAAACTCTATCCAATAACTCATCATAAAAGCAGCCTTACTCCAAGTTTTAAAATTATTTCATAGTGGCTCTTCCTTGGGATAGTCCCACAGAAGATGTACCATACCACACACTCCTGTTGGCACAACACATATCAAAAGCTGTACGTTACATCCTTAAGTTAACATCCTTAAGCCATACATTGCATCCTACTGCAATCCAACATGACTTCTTCAGAATTTGGTGCTAATCTTACCTCTTTATTCCACTGAAAAGTTTTAAGTTCTCTTTTTTTAAAGTCCAGTATGGTTCAAATCTGCCTTCTGTAGAGTTATGGAGAAAAAAGCAGCAAGCAGTTCATACAGTTTTCTTGTAAATTACTCTGCCCTGTGACCCTAAATATCACAAGTCTGTCTGTATTCACTGGAGCTTATGCAGAAAAATGTGGAAAACAGAACTGAATTTCTAATGCAAAGATGGGGAAAGTCAAAACAATGATAATAACAATCATAAACCCAATTGCATTTTAAGTCATTCTCATGAGCTGAATAAAAGTATAACTATTTTCTTTTTCCTTTGCAATTGAAATGTAATATTTGTGCTCTGTGCTTTCTCTATAACACGTAGGTTATCACTGACATTCAAGCACTGCAGAGAATTCAGAAACATCTTCTGGCTTAGGTGTTAGTGAGGTCTTCAACAACTGTAGAAGAAATACTGAGTCCAGAACTTGCATTTCAACTGGAGAGAAAGTTTTTTGGTACTTTTTTTTTTCAGTCAGAGATCAGATCATCTTTACCTTAAGCTTCTGAGACTTTATTAGTATACGTTACAGTCTTCATGGTTTTAAAGCACAGTCACATTTTATTCATTTTATTGATACTGTTTTGCTCTTAGACTAGATTTTTGCCATCTCAAAAAATATTTTAACCTACTTTCACATATACACAGGCATTTACAATTAAAACTATCAAGAAAATATCAGGTAAGCCAAACAAAAAATTAAAATAAGTGACCATAGGAGCATATCCAACATATTCTATAAGCCAAGTAACATCCACTTCAATGTACAGTTCATGTTTTGTCTACCTGTTTCTTAATTTTATCAACAATTTTGCTGTGTTATCAGGGAATATTAGATAACCTTCAAAGCCTACCAGGTAGTTATTATATTTTTATAGTTTAAAAAAAAAAAAAAAAGAAAAACAGTTATAAACAACCACTGACTGGCTTCCAAATTAATTTTATAATATCTTTCAACAAATTAACGTGTAACACCTATTCCTCATGCTGAAAGAGCTTTTAACAATATCATTAGCTTTGAGGTGTCCAAAGCATTGTATCTTGCATTTGTACAGACCTTCTGTATTTAGCAGGTTTTGCCCTCAATGAAAACCTTCCTAAAAAATTTCCTTTTATAGCTTTGAAGATTTTAAAACTTCTAATTGGTATCATCAGCAACACATCTTCGACTATGAAAAATTTAATGCCATGCTACTTTTAATTCTTGTGAGCTATCCTACAGACATCATTAAAACTTATACAACTTCTTACAAAATACACAGTTAAACATAAAAAGGGAAAAAGTAATTAATTTGAATGGCCTTCATATACTTACCCAGAAATTTTCCTTAGTGAAGACAGACAGAACTTTACTGATATCTAAACTAATGGAAATCGTAAGTCCGTGTGCTAGATATTTAGAGTCAGGTCCCATGCTATCGTAAACTCAGGCAGCACAATAAAAATCACAGACAGCACATCAGTTAACAGCAACTCAAAATTCAGACCTCATATACAATGCACATAGAATCATGGAATCATTTAGGTTGGAAAAGACCTTTAAGATCATCTAGTCCAACTGTAAACCTAACACTGCCAAGTCCACCACTAAACCATGTCTGTAAGTGCCACATCTATATGTCTTTTAAATACTTCCAGGTATGATGACTCAACCACTTCCCTGCCAGGCCTAACAGCACACTCGGAGGTGTCGACACACAAAAGCATCACGGTCACTTCACACCCCAAAAGAAGGTGACCTTAAGTACTGGACTCCACAAGTTCTCTCGCAGCAGCTGGAATTTGTCATCCTGTGGTCAGAGCATTCATATTTCCATGAAAGGAAATGTTTACACGTAAATCCTTTGCAAACCCTTCCACCAAATAAATCGGATTGAATTCATTGATATATTTGTTTATATATACAGTATTTAAAAGCTTTTCTATTTCAGCAGCTTTCTTTGGAATAAGAATGTTAAGCGCATTAAGGCTCAAAATGCCTATTTAGAATCCAGTCAAGTATTGAGAGTCTTCTTTCTTTGAATCAGAGGCTTTTGATATATTTAAAACAAAATCAGACTACTGCCATTACTTCCAAGCCTGGAAGAACTGGTGTGTTATATAGAATTCACTGGAGCGTGCCTTTCTTTCAAGCTTTGTAAGTAATAGCAGTGCTCCAATTTTTGTATTAAATACATAGAAAAAAGTCTTGATTTTTAAACCATAAAGAGAACTGAAAGCTCTTTATAGTGAGGATCAGTTTCCTTCAACTGATTTTAAAAGACCATTTTTGGTCTCAGGATTGGCAGTGTGGGAGGAAAAGAGAAAGGGTGAAGGAGAACAACTGTCTCTTTTTAAAAAAATCATGAAATTCATTACAAGAAATAAATCTGACAGGGGAAATAGAAAACCCCAAACTTTGCATTATTCTGTTTTTTGACAAGTGAACCTTTTTCCATTTTTAGTTTGGTTTACATGAGTCTTGTCAAGAATCACTGTTAACACTGACAGCTTTATTATTTCTAAATTTCTTTTACTGTTATTGGAAACACTATTTGCACCACATAGGCTAGCGTAATTATAACACAACGATAGGGGTGAACAGTGCAATATTTATGTTGCTATATGTTAAGAATGAAACTTGGCAGTGCAAGCACTGCATTTTGTAAGTGTATGTGTGCATGTACTGGAAGAAGACCACATTTTCCTCTTACAGGCAACAGTTTATAAAGCATTGCATTCACAGTCAAAAAAAATTTTGGCCATAATTGAAAGAAGCATAAAAACATATTCCCTGTTTCAGTAAAACCCGTCTTATACACTAAGTTCTTTTAAAACTGTTTAACATCAAACTTGTTCTCTGCTCACAGAAAGCACTTATTGGATTATAGAAAATAAACTGCTTATAAATGAAAGCCTCCCCTCCCAGATACAAACACATACACGGGCGTGCTTCACATTCTTAAATGTGTATTTCAATAACATTGTGCAGTGAGAACACCCATTATAATATTCACCAAGGAAAACCACTACTGAAATCATAACTGCCGTTCTACAGGGATTGAGAAACTCATTTTATGAATTTTAAAACCTAGCTACACAGGCAGTACTAATTTTTAGATTTTTTTTTTTCCTAATTCAGCAGTATTTTGATATTCTGGCTGTCATCTAACTTCAGGCAAACAATCTGAGGGACCTAAATGTAAAGCTACCAGCAGCTGACTCCTCCAGTCATTTACCGATGTTTTTGTAAGTGGAGCGGCAGTAGTATGAAAGATGTAGGCAAAGGATTATGGTGCTTAAAGGCTACTAGCATAAAAAAGCATATTAGTCTTCAGAAGCACTGAAAACTCAAATGAACTTTGTATATCGACAGTCGTAATTCCAAAACTTTCAGTGCTAAATTCCAAATTACATGAGAAGTTTTACCATGACTTCATGTAATCTCTGAAATTATGACTAAAAGCAATAACCTGGGAACATTAACTTGGCTGAAAGCAGAAATTTGGTGATTAGAAAAACAGACTGGGAATCCCATACTAGGACCAGGGCTAGCCCCAATTTGCAGCCATGAGAACCTCCCAGGCTGCAAGCTCTCACCAGCACAAGAAATGCCAAATTAAATTCAATCGAAGAAAAAGTAATTCAGTGACTGAGTGAGAAGAAAGAAGATCCCATGCCTTGGCCTCTGTATTAAACTACTCTGGTCTGGGACTTTTCAGACAGAGGTTGACTTCCCCTTTTTTTTCACAGACTTTCCTTTTGCCCCTGGGCAAATCACTGATGGTCCCACATACCTAATTTTGAAATTCAGACAACTATCTGCTCCCACACCTCAAATCTGTGCTGCCAAGGGCACACAGTAATGTTTAGGAAGGACTTACAACTCCAGTGAAGGAGACCACCAAAGGTATTTCAGTGTATATAATACTTGGATGCAAATTCAACCATAGTAATGCAAGTTCAGCTCCATAGGATTTTGAAACACCTGAATTGGAAGGAAATTTGCTGGCTCTTGCTAAAGAAGAAAACTGAATCTAAACAATAATTTATTTTTTCTGTATGTACTACAGAGAAGCATATTCTTTACAGGTAGTAAAATCCACAAAACGAGGTATGAAAAGAAATCCCTGCCTCAGAGAGCTTGCCAGCTAAGCATAGAGGTGTTGTGGCAATGCAGAAGTATTCCTTTGCCTTCTGAAAAGAGGGTGTCCCCTCTCCCAAAACAGCTGCCTTATTGCCATTATTAGATCCAATGTTAGCACCAGCACTTAGCTACTGCTAAGACTTTTAGCAGAAGACTTCTTTGAAAAAAGTTCTCTGTGATTAAATCCAGGTGTTGGCAATAGAAACAGGGAAATCTGCCCATACTTAGCTTTCCTTTAGTGGAATGATTTTAATCATGAACAGTCAAGAAATTATTGGAAATCATTCCTGTGGTGCTTGCACCTCCACGAACCAACCATCATTGACAGCAGAGGATGTCTACAGCACGTAATTCTAAGACATGTTTAAAAATAATGAGGTGTTGAAGACCACACTCATGTCGAGGTTCTTGAACACTTCTCCATCGCCCCACTTTATATGGTCTGGGCCCAGACAAGTGTCCCAGCTGGGTCCACATCCCTGACTCCAGCTAGGCTGGATGGGAAGATGAGGGATGAGGCTTAGTTCTCACAGCTGGAGCCACACTCAACTCTCTATGCTAACCGGCAGGAATTGCACTCTGAAGGCTGTGCCTTCAAACTCACAGATTACTGGGGATTGAGACATCTTACTCCAAAGTACTGGAAACAGTTTGTCTTGAAGGCAAGAGCTAAAGTCCATGGTTTTTCAAAACAAATGTGTAGGGAATCTTTCCCTCCCTGCAATATGAAGTCCCCAGAGTCGACAAGAAACAATTAATGCACCCACATAACGTGCTCCATTTAATCCTTATTCTGGATCCATCTCCCATTTCCCAGAATAGTACACTGTTTACCCAACTGCAGTCTTTTCTGCAGTGCATATTTCTCCCAGTTCTTCCCCTCTGTCTTCATAACGTGCTTAAAACCACATATGCGATCTTTCTCTCTAATCCAATGTGTGACTTTCTAGTTCTGTAATTCATTAGGGTCTAGAAAACAAGTCTTATGAGGAGCGGCTGAGGGAACTGGGGTTGTTTAGTCTGGAGAAGAGGAGGCTGAGGGGAGACCTTATCGCTCTCTACAACTACCTGAAGGGAGGTTGCAGGGAAGCGGGTGCTGGACTCTTCTCCCAAGAAACTAGCGATAGGACGAGAGGAAATGGCTTCAAGTTGCATCAGGGGAGGTTTAGATTGGACATTAGGAAGAATTTCTTTAC
>WAAD01035045.1:72242-74742 GCA_013389945.1 Fregata magnificens
ATTACCATGCCTAAAGAGTAAGGAGTCAAGTTTGCACTTAAAGGCTAAAATGTTAACAGACGACAGGTTTTTTTAAACTTGAATATGAAGAATAATGTTATAAAACAAACTTTTATTTAAACCAAAAATACGATATGTTTTCTGAATTATGATTGCTAGTTTAGCTCTTGGATGATTGATCATGATCTAAACAGTTGCTTGTCTTATTATTTTTAATTAATCCTACACATTTTTTCCTTACAACATACAGATAATGCATTGACTTCATATAGCAATGAAGTTCTAGGAACAGTTATTTGAAAATTGAAAACATGGGAGTTTGTTTCTCTTCTGCTTGCCAAAATTACCCTCAGGATGCCATAGAATCTGTGCAAGCACACAGGAAAAACAGTTTAGGTCCGATGGATGGCCTCCTACTATGGTATTTATGCTGGACAGTATATTGACAGAATTACAAGGTGTGATGTAAGTCCCTATGGATAACTGTTACATCTGCAATTTATTCTCTTTTGACTAATCCACAGGAATCACATCAAACCAACTTCTTTTCCCAATCATACCTTAATGGACACCAAGGACACTTGTACTCAGAAGGTTTCGTGGCCTGGTAATGCTGAAGAGTTGGTGCAACAGGTCTACCAAAGTAAGAAAGTCCAAAGAGAGAAACAGGATGAAAAACATAAATAGCTCTGAGTTATATAAATACAAGGGCATTCACATAGAAACAAACCACAACAGCAGTTTTGAGATAGCCATGTGCACGTCCCAGGCAGCACAGGGCAATATGGAGAAGACTTAATTATTTTTCATTCTATTAGGCTAACTTCAGAAGCTTTGGAAAAATATCCCAAGATATTTATCTGAGTTTATTCCAGATGCAGTTGGGTTACAACTGAAATCTCATAAAATATTTTTATGGAATCATTTTCCTAGAAAAAATGATTAGACAAAGTAGTCATAATTTTTATTTTAGTTTTGTACAAAAAGTACTTAACCAGAAAATTAATCAAACCTCATATTGCTCAATTCACATTTTTGGTAAAAATAAGAAGGGCTCCACTCCTACCAATTTTTATTTTAGCTGAATTCCAGCTCTCACTTTGGAGAGTTGGAACCAAACATTTCATTTCAGTATTACTTTACAGAAAATTCATATAAATAGATCAGTCTCAATTAACATTTATTTATCTTTCATTAGTTTCACTGGGGTTTTAGTGATTGAAAGTTATTTTTCAGTTGGAGATTCATGTAAACAGATATGACAGAAAACCAGAATATAGATATCTATATGATGAAACATCAAATCCAAATATTAAGAACATAATTCATTTGATAGAATTCAGAAGGGAAAAAAACACCAGTGGTAGATTTTTCCAATGTTTTTCCCTATGGCTTTTCTTGCACTGTTCCCTCAAATAGTTCACATAGGCTTGGGAGATAGCACGATTAAGTCACTAGCATGCTAGGCTGCTTCAGCAGGGCAATCTCTATGTTCCTAAGCCATCAATAACAAAGGGAAGAGCATTGTGCAAGGCCATTTCTGCACTGGTAGTGGTACAAGGTGCAAAAAGTTCTACCTACCAGCTTGGAGAGGGCTCATTTGCTAAAATAGCGCAAGGCAGCTCCATGCATCCCAGGGTTGCTGGGTCATCTCCTGGGGCACTGTAAGCAGAAGCATGCACTCTGCCTGAGATGATGGACCTGGCATCTCAGCTAGGCTAATGCCACTTTTTGCCATGCCATCTAGGTACGATGAAGTGCCTAGGCAGTTCCGCCCAGCCAACCCTTGTTTTTTGCAGCATGACTCGCCGTGATGCAGGCATGCCCTTTGTGGTTGTAACATGGAAGAAAGTCATTCCAGTCATTGTCCCTCTTCTGCCACTGACTCAGCTGCTTTCCTCAACAAGCCACTTTTTCTCTCTCTGAAGTTTTCAGTATTTTGAAAAGAAGGATGTCATGTCCCTTGTGTGACTGATATAAGGACTAATTAACATTTGTGCCACATTTAAAATTTTACAATCATTTCAAGAATAATTTTCCTTGTTCCAGTTCTTCTGTCGATATCATAAGAATATCTTAGACTAGTTTAAGCAGAAATTTTGCTGGATTAGATTGTATGTTTGCAGACATGGTGTATTACTGATTAGCACAGCTTAGAATCAAAATGTTGCATCTCAGGGAAAATGAAAACAAACTAACAAAAAAAATAATCCTTACAAATTTTCAATAAAAACAAAATTTTGCTTCAAAAACTTTGCTAAATGCATTCTTTCCACAACAGAAAACTTTGTCTGGGGTATCTTGAGATCTGTATTATAAGAAGTAGGACAAAATTTTCAGATGGCAGACTCAGAACATAACAAGTTGCTCTTTTAAAATCCTGCATTGTCAACCATGGAACTTACTGCCAAAGGATGCTATCAACTGATGAAAAATTATTTTGATTAAATAGCAGTTAGATAAATTAGGGTCAGAAAACTCCATCAAGACCTGTTAATTT
>WAAD01035045.1:79742-82815 GCA_013389945.1 Fregata magnificens
CATGAGGAACCCATGAATGTTGAGCTTCCCAACCACCAGTGGTGCTCCAGCCACCATTGCTGCCTTCAGTCACCTTTCCTCTTCACATACTTTGTCTTAAAGTCTTGAGCATACTTGTTGCCAGAGCTCCAGGGGCTCTGTCCAATACGAGTTTCCAGTTTGCTTAAACAACATGTGGTAGCTGAAACAACAGAAATAAAAATTTTTTAAGGACCTCAAAAGCGGCCACGCTTTGTGTGAGCCAGTACAAGAAAGAAAAAGTTCTAAACAAAATATAAAATATTTGCAACAGTTTGGCCTCCCTGCCTCTTCCTTTCTGTGTACGTGTTCATATATGCACTTATGCAATGGAGTTTCAGCTATGTATTAAAGAGTTATTTACCACCCTTGCATTTTGAAAATCTGGGTACTTACAGTGTTAGAGAAACAACAACTTTCCTATGGGCAACAGTGACATGAAAATAATAGTTTGCTATCTGCACATATCTTGAATATTCTCTGGACTGTACTTTACCTTCTACTTTGACAATTCCCAATAAAACAATTTAAACCAAATTACGATTGCAGCAAATCTTAATAATGAGATAAGTATGCCTTCATCTTCTGCTTTGCATGTCACTGCCTCATACATAAGTCATTGCACCAGCCAGTAGGTATATCTCAGGTGCACCAAAGAATCAAAGATAACTTTAAAAAGTGTATGTGTTTCAGATGTGTTTCATGTGAATTAAATTAATTTGTCATGGAATTCTCAGTTCAAAGGTTTTGTTCTAGGCATATAGATGTAAAATGTATTTATATATATTTACTACAGATTTTTATTAGATATGTATTCCACTAGGTATAGTGAAAATTAAAAACTTTTAGAGAAATAACATTACTCTAAATAAGTTACTACACTAGGTGTGCAAAACAATTTTTACTTTATGAAGTCTCCATTATTTAATACTTCTAAAATATAGTGATTTCCTCATCCAGATTAAAATTATTATATTGGCTTTATAGGTTCAAAAGTTGCTCTAATGCTCTGAAACACAATAACAATGCCCTGAAGAAGTGTGTCATGCACATGTTTATGCATGAGCCACATATTTCTCAGGGCCCAGGCGGTGACTATGCCACTGCGGAATGAAAGAACTGGGGTCGTTAACCAGAAGGAGAGGAGTCACGTCCATCAGAAGGAGCTTTATGGAGGGAGTGTGCATAAGCGCTGCCAGCAGCTGCTGACACAAGGTAGGAGATACATCTGCAAGTCTCAGGTTGCACAAAAAGTGGGGTAAAGGGAGACTGCAATGAAAAACAGTCTTGAAATGTTTCCCTTAAGGTTTGCCAAGAAAAGTCAGCTTTGCACCTTTCAAAGGCAAAGAATACATTTCATACCTTGTCCTCCATAATAAATATGCATAACACAACATGCAGAAAACATACAGGTTTTTTCCCTATCTGCATGGTATTTTCAGTCCAGATAGAGGAAGACACAAAGGAGGACATAAGTACACATAGAAGGTGTATGATTTGCCATATTGCCAAAAAAAAAAAAAAAAATAAGATTAAAATGATGAGGGTTTGGGTTTCAAAACATAGCTGAGGAAGAAATATACTTATTTTTTGTCAGCAAGTCAGACAGTATCACAAAAACCATAAGAAACTGTAGTAAACCACAGTTTTGGAGAATGTTTCATAATCTCAAACTACAGAAAAGTGTAACTGACTGAGAAGTGTAACAAAAGTACAAACTAACATATCCATTTTATTCTCACATGTCCAAAATCTTTTTTTTTATCCTCCCCTCAGCAACTTTTCCACTGGTTCACTCCTAATTACTGCAAAAAAAAGGTCATGAATGCAAAGTAAAATGTACAGGGTCATACTGAACATCAGCACTTGCTTAAACAAAAGTATAAGAACTGTAGTGGTAATTATGGAGTTTGTAGGTTTGTTTTGTAGGACCTTATAGCTGATCTATTACTTTTCCAACCTCAGAAAATAAAAAAAAAATAGCATCTTTAAAAAAAAGTAATAGCCTAGAAAATAAGATGAACACAAACTTCTGTGAAATTCATTATTTTTTACGTTGCTACTGGCACAAGAAACAGGATTACACTGATCAACACATGGAGGGAATATAATGTGCATAAGAATTCAGTGTCCTTTGTAGGAGCTTGTGCCATCAGAAGATCCAGATTACTGCAAGGCCTAAAGCAATAATACAGGGAAACAAAAGCAAACTCTTTTTCACCCCGTCTCGCATATGGTTGCAAGCACTCTATGTGACATTGGATTGCAACAGGAAGAGGAGGATCTACAATGTGAATATTCCCATTGTTAAGTACGTGCTAATTAATTATAATATTTAGGAGGTACAAGCTCTGTTTAGAGGTGCAAAAAGATGTGGGAAATACACATTATGGCAGAGCACAATGCAAAGCAATTCTTGCTGGCAAGGACTGAGGCACTGAATCTTGCAAGGGCCCTTCTTAGGGTGGCACAGCTCCCCTTACACAGGTCAGAGAGCAAGAGGTCAAGGTAACTTTTAAAGTCTGGAGAACCGCCTACTAAGCTGAAGCGGCACTACTGCTACCACAGATTATATTTCCAACAAAGATACTGCAATTTGAATTAGGCAGGCTCCTGGGGATGTAATAGAAAAGGGTTCAGTTGAACAATAATGATATCTGTTTTCCTGAAATCACAAAAAAAACCCCCTTAATCAACTCTACTGATCATTTTAAATATTTAATCTGCACAAAAATCAAGGAACAACATTATTTTTTCCCCATGGACAAATGATGGAAGTAATTTCCATAGCTATGAGTAAAGACCAAGTGGAACAGTTTCATATTAATAATTATAAAACTATAAGCTAGGTTGCTGAAAGATTTTGAAGTGTACCCAGGTAGAGATCTAAAAGTCTAATATCATGCAGAAGAACATGTCCACCACACGTAAACAATATCTCTTAGGGACAGTTGTTACACTTTGTTTAAATACTCAAGTGTTTACTGAGTCATAAAGCAAGAAAAAGAAATAGAGACCCTGTGTCTTAGGGCAAAGAAGGGAGAAAGGGCACTTT
>WAAD01035045.1:86247-120604 GCA_013389945.1 Fregata magnificens
ATGGTCTAGAAAACTCTGAAGTTTATTCCTAAATTCTGCATTGATACACCAAATCTCAAGCTCTTCTGAATCTACTTACACACAGAGCTTTTCAAAAGAACATATAAAAATGCATGCTCTTATATGGTATATAGCATCTATATCATATTGCTGCAGTAGTTTATAAAACCTGAATGAATTAATAATATACTTTTTTTTTTTTTTAGTTTAGCTTTCTAAGGCTGGCTTCTCATGATTTCCTGAGGTGATATTTGCTCTGCCAATTTCCTTTGGACTACACTTTTTCTGTTGGGTTTTTTTGTTGTTTTTGTAAGAGATGGTAACAATATCAATGGGATAAAATTCCAAAGCCACCTTCTAAATTGCATTTGTCTTTGTCAATACCTCCTACTGTCTTCCACAATACCTTTTTCATCACCTCCAGTCCCACAAAAAATCTCAACTGCAAGGAGAATAAAGCTAAGCCTATGCGCCAACCTCTTCTAACACAGAAGCATGATGAGCAGCAATACCAATGTATACATACCAGCAGAAATCTCTAACACAGCTTCAACTATGCCCTTTTCTTGTTGCATTTTGTTTCATCTGGGAGACACTTCGCTGGTTTAGAATCCCTTCTTGGACCATTATTTACATGCTTCATACAAAATAGAGAAGCTTTCAAAATAGATAACAACACAAGTACCACCTAGAGTAAAGAATAGTTTATTGGGCAGGGGGGAATGCGTGTCTTAATAACAGAGTTTCTTTCTTTTCCCTTCTTGAAGCTATGAAATAGATTCAAGTAAGTTCCCTAGAAAGAGCAAAGAGGCAGTACCTAAAAGAACCAAAACACTATTTGAAAATCTCATGCAAGAGGGAAGGCATTCCAAACTAGAAAAAAATAATATAAAGGAAAACAGGGGAGATTCTATAGTTACAGATGTTCAGATTGGTATTTGGGATTGGCACAAACTCAATTCTAAAAGCGGAGATGAATTCCCTGGATGAAAACAAAAAAAGGAAGCTTTTTCCTAAACACTTGCAAGGTGTGCATACACAAAGTGCCACTGGTTGTATTCAAAAATTAGATTATTCTTAAAAAAAATAATTAAAAAGAAGAGCATTTGATTCCAAACAGAACTTCTTTAACAGATGGATAGGGGAATGGCAGAATAATACAATCCCGTCTGCTGTCTGAGTCCCCGCTGAGAACTACTTTCAAGCTGATAATACGATTCTATTTGTGGCTAAAATCATGCTGCACTGGCAGTTTAGCTTCTCAGTTTTTTTTGTGGGGGGAAGACAGATTGTTTTGTTTTGCTTTTACTTTATTATTATGAAGTATTGCTAAAATGTCAACTAAAAAAAGTTGAATATGTTGCCTGTTATTTCAAAGTCAGTTGTGCTAAAATCTGAATTGAAAGCATCTTCTGAAACCCAGTGCAGGAAGGGATGTGGGCAAACGTTTAAGTCCATCAGTTTTCAGGACAAGTACGGTGGGTAAAATGACTGATTAACATTGACTTCCACAGGTATGTATGCATTCTTTAAACAGAGTATAGACATAGATGTTATCTAAAAAGGACTGAATCATTGAGTTGTGGTGTTCATAGCTGCTCCTTTTTAAACATGCATAGCAGGTATGTCTGTTTATTAAGAAAAAAAACCAAAAAAAAACCCCAAACCCTCAATGACCCAATAAGGCTGATATAAAAAGCCAGTGTGACTGATGACTGGTAGAAGAGGAGGCTGTATGTTTTACTTGCCATGGATCTGATGCAAATTATATAGTCAAAAGTTGTCCAAACATTATTTAAAATAATGCAATGCTTCTGTAAATATGTTAATACAGAGAGAGAGGGGGGAAAAAAGCTTTATTCACCTTTCACATTGATGTTAAAATAGAAACAAGAAGGGTAGACCAAGACACCTCAAACCAAGCTGCACCAAGGTACAAAGTAATTTAATGCTCATTTCCTATATATGGATTCAGACCGGCTCCGTGACTACTGCAAAATCAGCATCAATAGTAATTCTAGTTGCAAGCTTACACTCATCAGCAAAAGTTTTTTTTTCATGGACTAGACTCATAAATGTAAGATGAATTCTAGAAGTAGAAACACCACCATATAAAAACTGAATGAAGTCTTTACCATCTCGCCAACAGCACTGTCTCTTTCATGTAAGAGGTTGACTTACACAGATATGAAAACCTGAACGCAGTTTTCAGTTGATTGTTCAGAATGTTTTTTACTGTACTAGAAACAATTCGTGTTATATGATAACAGTGTTGATTATACAGAAGCTGTTGCTTGCCTAGAAATAATGTACCTGATAGAGTGGCAAAAAAATATTTCTTCCAATTTACAGCAATATTAATTTTTTTTACTATTACTTAACGTATTACAAAAGCAGAAATAGTCTTGGAAGTTATTCTCAATAATGTGATTTTATTCTGAAAACCTAAATCCGATTACAATCTTCATGCGTCTTTTTATAGATCTATTTGCTTAATAATCAATTGTGGCATGGAAGCAGCTGAACTGTTAGGTAGAGATTAACACCGACTGTTAGTTTGTCTCCAGTTTAGCCTATATCACTTTTGTTTCATTTTAGTAAAACTCTAGGTCCAAATGTAGATTTAACCTGTAATCATGATAAGCAATATTCAAAATAACTTGAAACCCAAATGTGAAATCTTGTCACTGACCAGCACACTGAGAAGTCTTCTCATACTTTCACAGCTGTGTGGAAATTTTATTCTTGGTAACAGACCTGGCAGAACTGGCCAGGCAGCTCAGCCTCTGAAATAATCAGCATTTTCTCGCCTACGTTTTACAGTCAGGATCTAGTTTGGACTTGTGAGGAAGAATAGCAAAAAGCTTGTACCTGGCTTTCAGGCCAAATGTTCTTCTCTTCTCCCTACCACAATGAATTCAGGAATTTAGGAGCCTGGCATTTCACCACAGCTATTCTGCCTGCCTTTTGCATGGTGTCCCATATTGTTGGTTCTCTTTGAGGTTGTCTCACCACAGTAAATCTATCTTTTTAATAATCTATATTTGGAACCATTTTCATCTACCTCTTTCTTCAAGGAACAGAGAATTTATTAGCAAATCCATAGATTTTTAAAGCCAGAAGAGGTTAATAATCTCACATGACTTGGTCTCCTGTGACTGGGCAGCCCACAGAATTTAGCCCAACTAAATTATATAGTTTAAGAGATCTAATCTTAATTTAAATCCCAAGTGAGAGGAAATAGTTGCAATACTTAATTAAACCTAAGAGCTTGTATCTTATTTCTACTTAGAACTTCGGTAACTTCCCTTCAAACCCTTTCATCTTATTAGGTCTCTGCCTGCCTGACATGAAAAAGCTTATTGAGATCAGTGTGCAACAATCAACATTCTCACCTTTTCAAGCCTCAAGGCCTGTGCTAGAGCAAAGACTTCATATTCTACCTGGCTCACTTAGAAGAATAAGAGCAATCTGCAATTTCTTGAAAAGGAAGAAAAACAAAGAACCCAGATTTCTGTTCCAAATATTTCCCAGAACTTCTTCAATGCACAGCAATGTTTTTCCATTCCTGCCCTTTCAGAGAGCTGAGAAAGAATTACAAAAACATTTGAAGATTTGTAAGCGTTATTCCTTTATTTTCTCCACCTCCTATCTGGCCATTTACTGAAATCTTCTAATTTCAAGTACAATTACCGCTCCACTTCCTCCTACTTCAAGGGATTCCTCCTCCTGTTTAATCAATAGTTTGGGGGGGGGGTGTGTGTGCAAGGGTGGGGAGAATCACTCTTCTGAGCAATATGTGTGCTGGGTTCATTTTTTAACATTAAGAATATTTTGCATTATCAAAAGCTTAGGTTTGTTTCTCTCCAAAGCATATCCCTTCCCTCCACACTCTTTTTTTGCCCCTCAAATTCAATAGAGATGAAGATAAAATGGTGAAAAAGAGAAGGAAACAAAGAATTAAAAAAAAAGTTCAGCATTTCCAGCTAGGTTTTTATACTGAATTTGTTTAAAATAGCTCTGAAATAATGTGGTGGGTTAACTGTGGCTGGCTGCCAGGTGCCCACCAAAGTGCTCTCTCATTCCCACTCCTTAGCAAGACAGCGGGAGAGAGTAAGATGAAAAAGCTCATGGGTTGAGATAAGAACAGGGAGATTATTCACCAATTACTGTCACAGGTAAACCAGACACAACTTGGGGAAGGTTAATTTAATTTATTGCCAATTAAAAATAGAGTAGGATAGTGAGAAAACAAAACAAAACAAAAAACATTTTTCCCCCACCCTTCCCTTTTTCCCAGGTTCAGCTTCACTCCTGACTCTTCTACCTTCTCCTCCCACTCTGAGTGGAGCAGGCAGATGGGGAATGGGGGGCTGCAGTCAGTTCATAACACTTTCTCTCTGCTGCTCCTTACTCCTCACACTTTTCCAGCATGGGGTCCTTCCCATGGGATACAGTCCTTCAAGAACTGCTCTAACATGGGTCCTTCCCACAGGCTGCCAGGAGCCTGCTCCAGCGTAGGCTCTCCACGGGCTGCAGCTTCCTTCAGGGCACATCCACCTGATCTGGTGTAGGGTCCTTCATGGACTGCAGGGTGGTTATCTGCTCCAGCACGGTCCACCATGGGCTGCAGGGGGACAACCTGCTTCACCACGGTCTCACCCACGGGCTGCAGAGGAATCTCTGCTTGGACATCTGGAGCACCTCCTTCCCCTCCTTCTTCAATGATCTTGGTGCCTGCAGGGTTGTTTCTCTCACATTTCTCTCACTCCTCTCTCTCACAGCTGCTGTGCAGCATTTTCTACCCTTTCTTAAATATGTTATCACAGAGGCACCACCTGTGTCACTGATTTGGCTCAGCTTTGACCAGCAGTGAGTCCGCTTTCAAGCTGGCTGGAGCTGGCTCTGTCCAGCACAGGGACAGCCCCTGATCTCTTCTCACAGAGGCCACCCCTGAAGCCCTCCCCACTACCAAACCCTTGCAATGTAAACCCAATACAATTAACAATGCATTACAGATTCAAAAAGGTTTTGGGTCTGTTTTGTTCAATATTTATACTAGCACTACAAAACAGGGATACTCATATAAAGAGTCATTGACAGAGCAGGACTTTAAAAAAGTAACTAACCATTCATAATTACATTATTTTAGTTATTAGATTGATTTTGAGTATGTGAGATGGTAATATAACTAAGGTTTAGGTTTACACAAGAATGAACCCTTTGGAAGCACTTATGTTAATGCAGTCTCCAGTTATGCAGCATGAAGTAGTTAGGACTTGGACAATAAATGAGTAGTTTCTTGCTCTCAGTGATGGAAATAATTGCAGAAGTTAATGGACTCCTCTGTGAATGGTTTGGCATACAGTGCTGAAGCAACAAAAAGCAATTGCCATTCTTCAGAACTTTGCCAGGGAATCCACAGCTTTAAAAATTAATATTCCACTTTCACACCACAGGTAGAACTTTGAATCCTCTGCTGGTAACATGCGCACAGTGAGATGGCGTGCATGTTGTCAGGGGGAAGTGACGCACTTTGATGTTCCATTCCTAAAGGATAATAAGCTCGTAGGTATTGCACAGATAGTTATGGTTTGCAGAGCATGCAGAGTGAATCCAGGTTATATTTTAGGAACAATAGTGTGTTAAACTGTGATAGCAAAATTAAAGAGATTGCTCTCAAACCTCAATGATTACCCTTTTTTTAATACATAAGTACGAGATGGTGGTAGTTCTGACAGAGTTCATAAGACGATGTAACTGTACTAATCTCTAAGGTGGCACCATCTGCTTACTACTAAATAAGAACATATTTCTTCTCTTGTGTGAATTTTTGAGAGGCTAAGGCTTGAAAAGGTAAATTTCTTCCTAACTGGGTCAAGGTGCTCAGCCTTATATTAACAAAGAGTTTCCTGCTCCATTTCCACTTGTGCCTTTTTGAGACAGGCTCACAAAGAACGAAGATAAAAGTCGCTATAGGCGTATGTTCAACTCAGCTGTGGAAGTGACTAAAGTGAAATGATGAGAAATGCATAGCGTTCCTTCAACATACCTTTCAATTTGAAGCTCCTCCTGAAATGAAAATTACTTCTTTTGGTGTTTTACACTAAGAACAATTCAACTGGAGGCTTGACCCTTCATAACGTTGGGGGCTTTTTGTTTTTGTGGTTTTGATTTTTCGGTTTGATGTCCCCATTTGCCCAGGAGGCAGAACAAACACATCATATCAAGATGAGTAATTTCAAATAGGCCAGAAACTGGAAGTAAAAAATCTTTTAAACAAAACCCAAAATCTGACCTGAAGAGATGAAACTCTGAGGAATTTCAGGTTCTGGCAAGTTTCAAATACATGTCTTGAATGTTTATCCTATAATTGTCCAGAATCTTTGAGCTTGCACAACCCTTTATTACTTGAATAAAAACAATGAAGTAGCAATGCAGCTGGATGGTCCTGTTCATGCTTGACTGCCAGCAGTAACCAACTGAAATTCACAATTTTCTACAGCCCAATATTGTAATAACTACGTAGGTACCCAAAGCATGGGGCAAGAATTTGAGTTATGCTTAGAAAAAGTAAAAGAAAAAAAGCAAAAATGGTGGAAACACATCAGATGTGTAAGGAGCAGGTGAATAGTTTGCTAATTCATTGTCCTATGTAAAAGGCCCGAGCCAAAAATTATAAGGATGAAATAGCTTTTATCTGAAAAATATATTTTCTGTTTACTTCTCACATAATTCTCTTTGGTTATGCTTTGAAATGTGATATTGGAAAACAATAACATATGCTAAAAAGCAGTTTACCACTAAAAGTTTAGCTTATATCTGTTTAGCAGCATGTGTTATTTTTTAAACAAATGAAGTAATCAAAATGCAGCTGGAACTTTGAAATGGATTATTAATGAAATGATTTTTTAATTGTTGAAGATTCTAAAGAAAATATTGAATTAAAAGCAGAGATAAAAAATATTTCATTCAGTATGCAGATTCACTTAAATTTTGTGTAATAGTGAGCACATTAATTCATCAAATCCTAGCACATACCACCAAAGCAAATCTATGACACAATATAAGGAAAAGTCATTACACTCAAAACTTAGGACCTAAAAAGGTTCATTGTCCCAGAATCATCCAAAAGTTTCTTCACTACTTCAATACAATTAGAAAAAAAGCTTCCTTTGAAGACAATTTAGTTCATTATGTAACTAAATTGGAGTGTGTTACAAATACAATAAAATTAACAATGCACAAAGCAACCAAAAAAAAAAAAAAAAACCCCACAACCCAGTCCAAGCCCTGATTTTAAAATATAGGAACGTGCAATTGCAGATGCCCGATATATTTTTACAGATAAATGGTCTGAGCAAGAAAAGCAAGTACTAGGAATGTAACAGGCTCTATGTATGAACAAGTGTCCAAGTACCTAGATGAAGTACTCAGATAATTCAAAATATATGCACAGGAGGTCTATCATCTGCAAACCACCAGTGCTACTTGACTAACATTTTGCTTTACCTACAAGCATATAATTAAAATAAATCCTTAATTTGCCCTTTCACTGTTACAAAAATCTCTCTCATTCTCATGTATCCTAAACACACAGCAAAAAGGTTGAACTAAATGCAATCTTGATGTTGACGTGAATGTTGCAGTTCCCATAACGCAAGAAATTAATAATAATTGTGGATTCTGATGTTAATCTCTTACTTTTCCTTACCATAGTCATACAATAATTGCTGTCATTTGCAAAAATTATTTCACAACAGGAACTGGATGTTTAAAGTAGAATACTGGCTGTACTCCCTCTCTCCCCTTTACAGTCTCTTACAACCTCCTGCAAATTTTCTTCTTTTAGTCCAGAATCATCCTCATACTATAAACCCAATAAGGAGGAGCAGTGAACACAAATGACTTACAGAGGTACTACTTCACACACAGGATAAAACTGAAGGAAATGAATGGGGAAAACATGTGGAGGACTTGAAAGAAAAATTTTATTGCTAATATGTTGTTTCCTTAAAGTGAGCTTGACTCCAGGAAAAGGACGTTTATATTAACTTGCAATACCACTTAGCACCATAGACTACTCTATTAATCCCAGCTGGAAATGGTTAGTAAAATAGTAAATTAGTAAAATTAGGAAACCCCCCCAGAGGATTGAAATATGACAAATGTTACTACTTTGAGTGGCGTTACTACTTTAAGGTATCACAATAAAGGCAATTTAAGAACTCCAGTTCCTCTGCTCTTCATCCTTTTTAGTAACTCCTGTAAAACAATCTCTGCATTACTCATTTCTCTATATAATTCTACCTCCACCTAGACAGTTTGGTCTCTCTATTTCCTTTCATTTTCTTAATCAGAAAAAAAGACTATTGAGGTTCCTGACTACCTTTACATAGCCATCTGTAACTCATCTAAAAGTTACCATGGAACTTCAGGAATGCATCACACACTATCAGCGTGTTTGCGATTGGCAGTGCTTACTGCTGAGGTGACAAACCAAAGAGCAATATAAGCACTAACATGTCAGCAAATCATTTCAGTTTGATGTAAAGTCCTTGCCAGATTCACTTCTGGGTTTCTGCCAGTGTAAGCAGGAAAAAACCGAGGCCGTGAAAGCCCCTCAAGAGGGAAACCCTGCAGGAAAAGGAAAGGGAAGGGACTCCCTTCTGGAGAGGAGAGGGTGAATCAAATTCCTGGAGGGTCATGTGACATGATAAAACTTTTTAGAAAATGAAAACTGGTCAAGTGGTCTCTATCTTCATTAGACTTGGAAAAAATGGTTGCAACAAAGAGTAAACTTATTCTAACAATTTCCTGAATGAGCTCAGAGGGAGGGAGGGATACCATGCAGGAAGGACTGGAAAAGAGTAAAGCATTTCTTTTTTTTTTTTTTTTTTCATTTTTAAAGAAAAATTATTTGATTCCAACATAGAAAGAGATATCTGTCAACATTTCCAAAAGAAGATGTTTTATTTTTTCATTCTACTCTTTACCTACATGAAAGTTTAATAAATTCCAAATACTCCAAAGCAATGATTTCTTCTCTTTGCTCCCCCCACCAGTAAAATAGCAACAATTTTAATACTCCATTTTTGTTTCACCAAGAAATGTTTGTTCTCTCTCTTTTTTTTTTAATTTTTTTTTTTTTATTTTTCTTTTTCTTCCCCTGTAGGAAGCTAGAATCCTACAAACACAAAGGATGATATCTTGGTCCCTGGTGAAGTCAATAGAAAAATTCCCACTGACTTCAATAAGAATGGGATATCATCCAGAATGCTCATATTCCTGAGACCTTTGTACTATATGCACAATAAATTACAGTTGGTGTCCACCTGTCATTTTGAATTTTCCTGCTTGTCATTTTCTTTCAGTTCAGAATTATTTTTAACCATCTGATTTTTGAGCAATGGGTTTCAGATATTATGAGAGGGGTGAGACACGGGGATTTTGTATCACTCTATGATGGCCCCTGCCAAGGAATAATGGATTGACATTGACAAATCCCTAAGAGCTAGACCTGACAGTTAACGGATGCTGTGAGATCAGTCTCAGAGAACAGTTTAAGGTTAAGGGGGCAAAAACAGTGCGAATACTACACACTTGTCTGATTTTGAGTCTTCTAAACTAAATGTGTTGAGAACGAGAGAAAGTGAGCCGGCAGTGGCAAAGGGAAAGCAGGGGAAGAAGAGACAGTAGAGTGAAATCTTTACATCGAACCCAACACATCAGTCATTGCAGAATTCTTCACGGACTACAGGTAGTGATGATTTATAGGTGGTAAGCTTCAATTTGGGAGGCCATAAGCACATTCTTTGATCTAGACTTCTACAGATTTGTTTCCTACATACTCAGTAAGTAATAAGTGATTTGCTATTGATTTGTCCACAGGCAGAAGAAAAGTGGATTGGTGCTGTAACCCCAACGTGAATGGGAACTTCAGGGACATTGCTACAGAAGGGAAATGCACACAGACAGAAAAATTTACAGATACTTTTAACATGCCAAATTTCTAGCTCCCAAAAATGCTCCAGCTTAAGCTTTACTATTATCAAACTCTACATAATTGCATTTACTTTAAATTACAGTATTTGATCACAGCTAATAACAGAAATATATGATAAAAGAAAATCCCTTAACAACCATGACCTGAAATCTCATGCAGAGATTCCCAACATAGAGTATGTAAGCATTATCTTAAAGAGCTTAAAATGTTGCCGACAATAAGTACATAAGGTAAAAGTCCAACCTATAGCAAATGCCTTTCCGGTTACATAACTACTGAATTATTTAATTCCATAGTTAGTGCAAAACACTACAAAACAGTACAAAGCTATCCCCTGTGTTTTGCATCACAAAGCTGGATGACTATTTTGTCATTAAAGGCAATTTTCGCTCTAGAAAATTTTAACTTGATTTCTGTTCCTGAATTGCAATTTTATGTGCTTACATACAGAATAATATATGAAAAAATCTAATGCAAAAAATTGTCTTTACTGCTTCAAGAATGTCTTGCAGCATGCAAACTTACTTTCTCACATGACAAGCCATACATGAGTTGTATCTATCACACTATGTCCCAGCCACATCTACTTATAGTCATACTATTTTAATTACAAAATACATTAATTCATTGGTTGAGTAAATCTCAGGAGCTTGCTTTTTGTTTTCTGTGAGGATTTTAAGGAACAAAATTTTACTAATAGATATTGCTCATAGACAGATATAAAGAAATGGGACTAATGTAAAAATCGATAATACATTGCAACTATTCTTAATATTATTTGGCTAGGTTTAATAAAGTCTGAACACAATTGGCAAAGGGAATAGCTTGGACCCAAAGTAATTGGTAGTAAAACTCCAGTTACCTTCCAATAGGGGTAAGATTTGTCCCAATATGAAAGCACAATACATAGGATTTCCCACCTTTGAATCATATAACAAAGGCAAAAGAAAATTTTAAATCTTTTTTTTTGTTTGTTGCTTCGGGGTGTTTGGCAGTTTTTTTAGACTTACTTTGTTTCCTGTATCTTCAGGTTACTTTACAAAACCAAGTCAGCTAAACTATGCTTTAAGCTCAATTTACTAAAAATTTCCCTGCCCAAGGACAGCTTCCTTAAGAGCAAATAACTGGGCTTTAAGAAGCCAGTTCCTTCACCAATCAATCTTTCATATAATGGTTTGAAACAACAGCAGCAGTATGCCATGCTTGAGAAAATTTTTTGATACCCAAATACTGGGCCTACTCTTTTTTGACTAACAGTAGCTTTAGTCAGCTAAGAAAGAAACATGAAAGGATGAGAGGTTAGAAAGTTTGCCTCCATGTCTGTACATTACCTAATAACCAGTTGTTATCTCCTCCAGAAAAATGGAGGAAAATCTAATGAAACTACAGTAAACAACTTTTTGATATTTTCTGATGACTACAAAAACGTGTATAAATTAAGCCCAGCCACTTGTAAGGACTGACGCAACTCTCATTGCGTCATTGATGCATTGATTGATGCAATAAAGGAGACAATCTGCTTCAGGGGTCAAAAGTACTATAAGCATGAGACAGGATTTTTGTTTCTGATCTGCAATCACCCATTTAAGTGATTAAGTATTACAACACTAAAGTGTGTGTATATGCCTGCACTACCAATTTAATTGTAGACTAAAAAACCCGCGATGTGGTTTTTTTCTTCTAGGGACTGCATAACTGAGTTGATCATAGTAATATGATATAACACCTCTATAATATGTACATAATGTGACATTAAATACTGGCAGCCAAATTCTCAGGGTTAATAAAGTAGAGCTTTTATATCCTCTTTTTCAAGCTATGTAATTTTATATTAGCTAGGGTCAGAACCATAGTTTATAAAGAATATACAGTAAGTCAAGGTGTATGGTAAAACCAAAGATCATTTACACAGACTTCCCTGTTTGCTAAACCAGGTTCTTTTATTTTGTTAAAAATGAAATTTTAGGCCTCATGAAATGAAGAAATTTTGAAGAAAAAATGGTGAAAATTTGAGACAAATTGAGACATCCATTTCATGAGTACACAGGGAAACATAGTGAAAAACACTTTTAACATATCTTAACTCTTAAAATAATTTTCAAGGCCAAACTGGGCATTAAGAGGAGACATTACGAAAGGTCTTAAAAAGGCATCACTAAGGAGCAGACCTAGATAAAAGACAGTTAATTATGCTCACAGATATTTATTACCTCAAAGTGTCTAAATAAAATGTAGCTTTTAAACTATTATCCAAGCAAAACCAATGATTTTAACTGGTCCTTTTTACTCTGTATTGATATTCTGTAGAGAAAAACAAACATAAGCACAATTTCTTAGAACACACCCAATACCAACAGGCATAATTTCTAAATGTAAAGAAGATCCTGAAAATTAATAATCAACACACTTTCTCCACCAGTTTGACTTTCTTAAGAACATAGCTTTGAAAACTGTTTGCCATAAACCACACTGAATATGAATAAAAACCCACGCTCCCAGTTTTTAAGTAAGGATAAGTGGTGGCAGATATATAAGCAAATGCATGGAAAATAATTTTCTCAAGAGTACTTCTCTAATTTTAAAATCATAATCACAGTGTGAATTTACATACGACACATGAGAGAAAATTAAAAATACAGAACATTATTTAGCAAAACAAGAACGGACATTCATGAAACAATTGAAAAATTCATGTTTACAATTAGCATTTTACTTTTCTATTTTCCTTAAAAGAAAATCTATATAAATTTATATTGTTTGTTCTTTGCTTTTTTCTGATAGTTAGAAAACAGCTGTTCTACTGCATTGGACTTTGGCTGGCTAGATTGCAAGGCTCAATAATCTGTCTCAGCTCAGGGTTAAGTGATGGAATTCATTTAAATGCCCCAGAAGTAATCATCCACAAAGAGTACATTATTTCTCTTTTATGAATTTTCAAACCTAATACTGATGGGTGGCATGCAATTAAACCTGATCAATATGTAATTTAGGTGGGCTGACATGTTTTCAAATTCTCAGAATATAGATTCTTTCAATATTGCAAGAGCTTAGTGAAATACTCAGCCCTTATGAAACAACCAAAGCAGTTTAGTACAGTGAAACAACAAAAATATGCCTATTCCAAAGACAAATGAGGGAGACATTAAACTTACAGACACTAGCTTTTCAAATAATTAATTATCTTAGTAATACATGCAGACCTTTCTTAGCAGAATCAAAATAACTATTTTGATACAAATTAACATGCAGCTATAGAGGCTTATGTACTGCACTATAAAAAGCTGTGGATTATTTTTTTAACAAGGTGTTTAAACATAGCTCAGAGAATTGAGTTATGATAACGATCAGTTAAGTATCACAAATATTTCTTCTGAAAGACTGTACTAGCAAAAAATTAAAGAAAAATTTGTTTGTTTTTAAAAATGTGGAATATCATAATGATCCTTTGTGTTAAGCTAATAAACAAGGAGAAGTACATTGCCTTGTGACCTAAAGGTCATGAGTGACAGTCTCTAGTATTACTAATTACCTTGCTGTCATTTACACAATAAGAATTACACCTGAGTTCTTGTATTCTAACATTTTAAAACGTATGCCTGAGGTTCTAGCCTGCTTCCTCTTCTGTTTGCACAGACAGCACCCACATTACCGTCCAGAAAAAACATAATCACACATTATTGTCTAAGAAAGCACTATTTGACAAAGCAAGGAATTTTTAAATCTTTAGATATTTACAGTGCTGATATTATAAAAGCTTATTTATAATTTTAAAACTGGTTTTACGTAACAAGGAAAGACTGAATTGTCTGTTTTCTCTAGCTGTGATGCTTTACTATCACATATAAACACCATTTATCAGCTGCTTCAGTTTATCTTTTTAAATCTCTCTTGGGGTTATTTTTACTTTACATCATTACACAACTTCTGTAAATGCTGAAGATGTATGAATATTCCATAACTATGAAGCACAAATGTGAGCATCACCTAGGACAAATTTTCAGATTACCAAAGACTCTGCCAAAACCTGTTTTCTGTTTCAAGAGTTTTCAAATCATCCTCTTTTGCATTTGTCCCATATGAAAGTATATCATTCATTCTCCTGCAATGTTTCAATCAGAGATAACCATAAGCAGTGGCAGAATTTTGAAATCCTTTTCTCCTGAAGTAGGAACAGACTGGGAGGAAGTAGGTTCCTGATATTTCTCACAGGTCTATGGGTGTAAATCTGCTATAAGTCTGTTGACTTCAGTTATTCTGGATTTTTGGAATATAACGGATGCATGCAGACCTCTGCCCCCATGCACACTCAGAGACCATGGTATTAATCCTCATGGCCCAGGTTAATCCTGCGGAAGTGACAGTAGCCTTGAACTGTGCTAAGCAAGGAAAGAAACCTGCACGGTGTCTCTGAGTCCAAGTATACTTAGCAGTGACAAGAAACGTTGCCTTTGATAGCAAAGTGAGCACAACATTGAGACAGCTGAGGAGTGTAATCCGAGTGCCTACGCACTCAAAACTCAACGATAGGAGGTCTGTGAACACAAAGGTGGTAGGATATACATGTAGCCACAGATGGGAAAAGATTAAAACGCTTGCTCTGGACTCCAGCTGGCACCTTTCCCCACTGCCTCAAGGTGCAACCAGTCCATTTTCTAAATGACCTGCCCAGCCTATGCACTAAGTAGACCTCTCAAGGTTTTAAATTAGCAAAGAACAGTTGCCCCTCACAAAAACCAAATAAAAGACATGATTATTTTAGGTTAGCTGAACAGAAAGCTGGTTTTTCTACAGAAAAGGAGTCTATATCAGTAACCAGTGATAAAGAAATTCAGATCAAAAAGCAAGAGCAGCCTACTACCGAAATAAATAAAACCTCCCAACTGTTCTACTGCACAGTTTGGTTAACTGCTGAATAGAGAATATTTGTATGTCCAACTTCAATAACTTTTCCTGTATTTTGTTCAGGGCTGGATCTCAGCGAGTGTCACAAAATCAAGGGCCCAAAGATCACTAACAATATTATAAATATATTGCAAAAATATAGTAGATTTACTTAAAAACTGCACCTCCTAGGTGCTAAATGTGCAACTAAGAAGAGGTAGCAGTTACAACATAAATTGAAAATAGAAATATATTCATTTCCAGTAGGGAAAAGCACTCTAGAATCAAGCAGCTTTATAAAAAATGCATTAAGGGTTTTCGACATCATGCTAAAAGCTGTAGGCTTAAATAGAAAACATTCATTAAAAATTTCTACAGAAAGCAATAGGTTACTATCTCAGCCACAGAAAAGTATTTCATTTGTAAATTAATAAGCCTTCATAATAGCTACAGCTGATTGAATTTATACATAGCTCTGTTGACTGTTTACAGTTAAACTCTAGAAAATCTGCTACAAGGATTTATTTCTCCTTTTAACAAATATGAATATGGTATCATTGCACCACATGACAGGCCCGAGGCCTGCAGAGGCACTGCACACTTCCAGCTTCCGCCAAAATCCATGGGAACTGGCTGATGGCAGGTGTTACACAGAGCCCAGCAGGACCCGTCCCAATCTTGCCTTTAATAAAATGCTAAAAGAGTACCTTCAATGTGTCATTTTGAAATGCCTGAAGTGATATGAAGGGGAAGACTTTCACTGAGCTATTTGCTGGTCACTGGGACAGAAATGACAAAGGATTCTGTCCATTTGTTTTTCAATACAGTGTTCAATAGCAGTAGGAAATTGATGGTGTAACAGTGGCATCACATTGGGGAAACTTATGATGCGGACAATAGCACTTCCAATAAAAGGGCTTTTGATTTTCTGTGTGTCAAACTGTTTTAATATTAGGGCATTTCTAGGTCAATGAAGGGTTAATGTAGCACCATAAATCATATCCAAACAAGAGCCCTTAACTGCCTATGCTGAAGTAGTATTCTACTAAGGTCAAAAAAGCATTAAGAAAAGGAAAAACACACACACAAAAGTAGGTTGCAAAAGCAAGGCAAAGCCACATCTATTCCACTGCCCCAAAACTGACATTGACACAGCATACTAAAGAGAGTGAATAATAGGTGAATTAGAAATTAATGATTCCTCTGCTATGTAAATGGCAATTAAAGGACATGCCACGCTGCAGGCTCTGTCCTAAAACTCTTCTCCATTTGTTTGGATTGAAATTCATAGCATATGTAAATGCAGCAATGAGACTTGGTATGTGTTTACTGAAGCCTAGAAATCGGGACACAACTTGCACAGATCAGTTCTTAAATTTATATTTACAAATTCACCTTTAAAATAGGATTTCAGGGAAAATATGTTATGTGGCTAATTTCTTGGTATGAATAAATAACGGCTGCACAAAGTAACACATTATACCTTCAACACAGCACAGTAGCAAAACTCAATAATTTACATTGATTATAATCCTACACATCAAAGTGTTACTCTAACAAAGCAACACAGTGGCTGCTATTTGTAAGTGCCTCCTGTCCTGAAAGGTGCTAGAAAGAACTGTTTTCCTTTCATGGTGTCAAACCATTAAGTTTTTATCTCATAAAAAACATCCTTTCATCTCCATTACATGTAAGTGCAATTAATAAAATGACACATTCAATAAAGAATAGAGGAGTTGCAGTAAAGGAATGCATTCATTGTTTTGTTCGTGCTTTTAGTTTAGAATGGCTACATCTATCACGTAAGGTACAGAGAAAAGGCTTTTGGGGCGAAAGAATCCTTTAGGGACATTGTCAAACAGGAGAAGATCACAGTGCAATACTGTTTAACTACTGAAGTAGTAAGATCTACTTAAAATAAAAATTCCACTCTGGCTTTGGGAGTTACTGTACCTTGCAGTCAGTCCAAGAAAAGAATGATTCAGAACTGGTTAAACTTCGACACATTTGTCATTTAAAATCTGCAAATTCCTGCAATATTCTGTGCTAGCATGTGAAACAAATGGGCTTCTGGGAGGGAAAGCTGCATTGACAAACTCGGCAAAGAGCAATTTTCTGTCATTTAATGAAGGATGGAGGGAGGCCTTGATAAAGTACCCACTCATTACAAGTTTGTTTTTGTATGTGTGCCTGTGTGTGAGACAGAGAGAATGTGTGTGTGTTGATGAAAGGGTAATCTCACTAGTTCAATCTTCTCAGACAAGTTGGACTTGCTAAAAGCACTCTTTATTTTCTTGTAAATTCAGTTAGACACACTTCCACATATATAATATCTGCTTGCTGGCAGTTCCTTTTTGCTAAAAGATGCACAATGTTTATCCCTGTTCATATGTTGTCTCTTTTTGTCTGAAATGCACCAGTCAACTGACCAAGGGTTCTCTCCCTCCTTAGCATATATGACATGACAAAAATGGGGAAAAAAGCTTTAATCCCATACATATTGTATATAAAGCAGTCAAACACTTGCTTATTATGGTCAGTTTTCAGAACCAGGCAAGCCTGTGCTGCATATCATCCTAGATAACCTCTGAAAATAAGATGACAATTACCTGTTTTCGTCCTCTGCCTAATACTGAAAGCAGACTAAACAGATTTTCTACTACTGTCATGAATTCAGCTTTGTTGTTTAGTGTATCTTTAGGAGGGCTGTGGTTTAACTTGGAAGAAATTAGCAAAGCATGTATTAAGAAATACTCATATATTGTGAGTGGGTGCACATTATCCCTTAGTAACTTGTAGTCCTCAAAGACATAGTACAGCTTCAAGCCAGTGAAAAAATGTTCATAAAGTTGAGTACATTAAGCCATTGCGGAGTGAGGGATTTGGTGGTCAATAGGCTACAACTAAAATATGTCACTCAAAGCCACGCGTTGCTGGCTGGTTTCTTTAATGAAACAGTTTTTATATTTTGCCTTTCATTTATAATAAAGGACTGCATCTATAACAAATTCATTCAGATGTTTCCGAATTAAAACATAACTCATCAATTCCTTTTTTATTCCTTTGGGTGAAAATTATTCCTCGGGTTTGGGGTAAACCAGAATTAACTGTTTGTGCCAACAAAAAATAAGACAGCATAGGTGTGATGGGAGCCGTGGCATATCTATACCTACCTCAGATTTTAAGACATTTGACAAGCACTCCAAGGAGCAAGTCTAAGGTTCCCTGAACGAGGTCCTGATTCTGCTAAAGTCTATGAGGCGGATCCACAGACAGTTGGATTTTCTTATGGACTTCAGTGAAAAGTTGTTTCAGCTGGAATCTCAGTGTATATACTATTTTGTCTTAGATATAAGAAGAAACAGATTAAACTAATTTTACTGGTGACTAGATTTACCTTAGCCATTTTACGTCATGCAACACTTATAGTTGTAGATCGTAAACAAACACCAGCCTGCTAACATCGTTAACCATATGCTTATACATAAATAAAAAGGTAATTTCTAAGAAGCCGTGATGTCTTATGTTGTATTAGGGAAAGAAAAAAAAAAAAACAAACCAAAAAACCCATGTAAAATAAGACTGGTTACAAGACAACAATCACAGTTTGTAATAGTAAAATTTCCCAGCATTTCAATTAGTAAAATTGTATCTATCAGAAAACTAAAATTTCAGGACAGTTGTTATTGATTCCTGTTAGTTTCTCTATTTTTTACATGCACACATGTAATTAGAGACTCATAACGTGTGTGTCAATTCTGTACTTTCCCTCTCTTCTACTGCCCTTTTTCTTCTCCTGATATTAAAAAAGCATCTGAGCCATTTTATATAATGCTTGGGTTGGTGTTGTAAAACTGAGATATGAACAGTATTTCTTTCCCTACATATGGAAATTATTTACTAAATAATAGTTTATTTGATGCCTTAAAACATAAAACATCAAAACTTACTGAGAGTATGTTTCTTGGTTAGAATAATGATAAGATTTCGTACTAGTGCTCTAAGGCTGTATTATATTCTATTATACATTCTACATTTTTAGACCTACACTGCTACTTACGTATCTTAGCTAGTAAATTATTTCAAAAACTTATTACAAACATATGTCTCTGAATATATATGGTAAGCCTTATAAAGAGAAATTATCTTAGATACCTAGTTCAAACAACGTGCAAACCAAAATTTTCTGGTAGACCCTACAGTGGTTTTGGCCAGGAGCCAAAACCATGATGTTCCAATACTTTTGAGAAGAGCAAAATTAGTGTTTACTAACCACAGCAGCCCATAGGTTTGACACTGAAGCGTTGCAGTAAATACAGCATTCCAGCTGGTATCAGTTCCAAAAATTGAGAGCCGGTGATACATTACGCATTCTGGGTCTGATTAAGCATTTGCTTGTAATGCAGTCATAAATCTGCTTTTGCTGGCCAGGTACGTCAAACTTGCAACTACCTTGTGTTGTTGAAAGACATATTTGGTCCATACAGAACTCTGGTCCTTTCCTCAAATTTTTGTGCTGATAGGACTCTTTCCTCTATTGTACCTGTGCCGTTCTTGAACATAAATTAATTCTAGATTTTTTTAACAAGTGTGTGCCTTTATCCTGAAAATAACACGTTCTAACTGGCATTTTAGCTTGTTGGCAAATGTAAGATTTCACAGCACAGCTATTGAGACTGAGAAAGCTTACTGGAAGCTTCAAGTGAACAAATAAATAAACGTTTTTTTTTAAAAAAAGACAAACAACAAAAAAACCCCACCACTCAAAAACCCCACAACAAAACAAACAAAACAAAACAACTACACCAAAAAACCCCACCCAGCATCTCAGATCTCAAGCCTCGCTGACTGTAGTCTGATCAAGTCTACCTAGACAAAATTCGCCTCTACATGAACATAAACAGTTTTAACACACAATCTTATACAAATGCTTGCCCAGGATTGTTGCTTCAGTTAGTAGCCAGAATGTGTTCTAGGAATATGCTAGAAGAATACGCATTGAAGACAGCATGGAGAATCATTACCTCACTGAAGTACTGGATGATGCTTACTGAATGAGACAAGAGGTACTTGAAACAAAAAGCAACCTCAGCTCATAATGCACAACAGTGAAAATAAGCCCCTAAAGTTACCACTGCTTTCCTGAGTGTTAGTTTAAATAGCACTTTCCTGGAAGCACTTTTCTACATCTCTTTAGAAAAAAAATTTTTCCTAAGGTATTTCCCCATTTGCTGATTTGGAATGAAAATATAAAATAAAACCAAAGAATTAATAACATAATTTACCCAAGTATTCTGAAAACTCATGAAATATACTTAATGACAGAAAATTTGCAGCAGATTCCCAACCTTTTAACAATCTTCCAAGGAATCCTTGATTTCTAAATGATAACAATGTATAATCAGGACCTAAATAGTACATACAATAAAGGCATGTGTTTATGTGTCCTATTAATGAAAGAACCTATAGTAAATTTCTGAAAGATTATGTAGCTCTTGGCAGAGGTTGCTTTCAAGAGGTAGACTTCCAACAAAATTAAGAAGTTAAAAGAATTCCCACCTATTAGTTCTGACAAGCCATAGAGCCCACCTTTTTTTTTATGGTTTTTGTTTGTGTTTATATATTTTCTCTTGTTGCTGATTACTGCCTAAACCACAGCCCTCTATAGGAGGCAGAGTACTGGGTTAGCAGATGGATCCTCTGTCCCAGGGGCAGCGTGCTCAGTTCAGGATCACACAGACCGTAGGCCTTGGTATCGTTTCCATCACTACAAATCTGGAACCGTCTGGTCAAAGATTAGTGCAGCTTTAGTTAAATTTTTCTTCACTAGCCATGGTTAATTGGATCATACCAGCCACTGGGAAGTGAAAAATAGTGAGATATATGGTCAAAGTCCCCTTCTTCCAGAAACACTAAACGCCATCTTTTGCTGGCTTTACATCAATTGCATACCTGATAGGAAAAATCATAAGGTTCCTGGTTAAACTCGTACAACTGCTTCTTTTCACAAGTACAAATGGTACAAAACCAGTAAAATAAACCAGGAAACTTTTTTTCTAGGTCATTGAGCAAGGTATCCTCTTACTTACACTAATATACTCTAAACAGCTTTGCAATGGTGTGTACGTATCTGGAGAACAATTATGATCTTCCACCTTTGAGGTATGTAAGTAGCAATGGAATATAAAAAATTCCCAAATGTCTCACAAAGATGACCCACGTTTGGATAATCTCCACATTATTTTTCTTTTAAATATTGTCCCAAACCAGCATTTTTTTCCCTCTAAAGCTTACTTTCAAAAGCTCTTTCCTCCATTTGAAATGGGAAATCAGATCTGCAGAACTGAAAATAAAAGTTACTGTTTCTGTGCTTGTATAAATACCAGTCTGATCAGAATACAGTATATTATTGGATTCTTAATTTTCTTTTGAAAGACCAAGCTATGTTAAGCAGCCTTTAGCAAGCTGTCACAGATGAGACCAATAAGCACATCCTGACTTAACACACATCAGGGGTTGCCAAGGATACACTGTCAGGGGACTAGGGTCAGGAGTCAAACTGACCAATATTGAGTAAATTACATTGGTTCGAATGATTCCCCCTGAGCTAGTAATGATATGGCATGCACATAGTTTTGCTCTGCAGACTGATAAATACTGCATTTGAAGGCTAAACAAGGAACAAAGCATAGAAAAATGATTCTCTATAGACTGCCGTAAACATTCACTCACATTATCTTGAGATTAAAAAAATACTATCATTGAAATTATCTCTATTCCTTTCCTGAAGAAATTTAACAAAATCACTAAGGCTTTTCACTTCAAAAAGCAAAACAAGCAATAAGCTAAAATAACCGGAAAGGGCAACATAGGCAAAAGGGACTAAATCATTTTTCATACTGTGCACCTTGTACAGTCCTCTATTGATATTACAAGGTATTACAAAATCATTACTAAATAAAACTGTTCATGACATCTTGCAATAGCTAGCACAATGAGCTTCCTTATTTCCCCGCATAATTAAGAATACTATTTTTTTCCAGTTGTGAGTCATCTGAAAGAAATAGTAAAAGTTTGGTCTGAAATTTAAAATTATGATGCCTTTCTGGATGCTTTTGGCTTGAAGGTGCTCTCTAATACCTGACTTCTTCTAAAATAACTTATGACAAATTCACTGCGCAGCAAGTGAACTACACTGGCCTTGTGTTAAAGTTTGAACTAACTGTAGGCAAAGTCTATTGGCAACTGAAAGCACGAGTATAAGAAAGAGTCTGACACTAACCAGCCAACATATCACACAAGAGCCTTTCCTGATTTCTTTGAGGCCCAATGAGAGACAACATTTGTATGATCAGCAAAGCTCAAATTTACATTTAGAACAGAAGTTTTCAAATGTGACATACTTCACAATTTAAAATCTTTTTTATTTGCTCGTTGCTTGTTTTGTATTTTTTTCTCTTATAAATTCTTCTAAGAATGTCAAATAAGTATGAGGAAGAAGTATTTGACTTCTCCTTTCTTTTCCTTCCTTTAGTCCATATTTTTCTTTCACGATCCTCATTTCCACCCTTTTTACTGTTCAGTTTATTTTTTCTATTATTAGCTAAATATTTTTTCAAGGCCACATTTACTATATTTTCTTCTTCAAGCTATTTCTTTCTTTCTCCTTAATGCTTTTTCCCCTCCCTGATCCTTGCTACCAGTGAGCATGGACAACAAATTTTCTTTCCACCTTCCATATCTGTGTCTCCAAATGAAGAGATTTAGTATCTTTCAAAACAAGGTACTTTACACAATCTGTCCACAATGCTTTAAAAATTGCTGTTTTCCCTGTATGATGATTTTTGTCACCAGTGGTTATATAATATTTGCATACACATGCACATATCATTGTTTGTTACCAAACACTCGGTACCATGTTGTGAACAGATTTCTCCATTAACCTCCTGTCACAAAATAACATAACCTCTTTTTCTCACAAATGAAAATGGTCTCAGATCCTGTCTGTCCTTTTCTGTCACTGCTTGGGTGCTGTGCTTTAAAGATAAACTTTACTGAAGAAACATAGAAAAGCAGCTGCTGCTCACAAGATTTACGATGTTCGTGCTTATTGTTGTATAACAGCAGTCACGAGCACTCTGAGCAAAGCTTACTGAACAGCCAACCAACTACCCAACCCTTTCTAGTCTGATTTGTACCTCTGGTGTGTTAAACACATGAGAGAAAAGGTGGAAGTTTTGTCATGGACAAAGTGAGTCCTGGTGCATCCACGTCGCTCTTGCCAGTGGATTTTTGTCTCAGTGAAACCTACCAACCAACCGATCTGTCCAAAAACCTCCTGGGAAGGAATGAAAGAGTAGCAAGGGACAACTGTGTGGTGTAGGGGCAAGCCTATAGTTACACCAGATGAGTCAAGACAGATCTCTGTGGTCAAAGAGCAGTGGAGAAGTGCCTGCAGAAACAGGCACTTACAGATTGCCCAGCAGCTCCTGGCTCTTAGACATTAGCTACACCACTCTTTTTGTTGCAGGCACCAGCAGAGCAGAGGAGGTAGTTTATGAAGCAGTGCGGTGAGGTGCCCTCTCTCTGCTGAGTGGAGGCTGCTGACTCCCAAACCTGGGCTGTGATCCAGTTTCTGTAGTAGCAGAAAGCTACGGGTACCGCTTTTTGGCTGAGGTGAAAGCCCATTTCATCAGCTCTTTTGCTTTGCTGGGCAGATTTCCAGAGTGCACTTAAGTATATTCTTCCAAGAACAGCCAAAAAAAATTTAGCCCATCTTCTAGGAAAACTAAATTCTCCTTGGATTTTGAGGAAGGGGAAATTTTCTACCCTCAATTAATAGAATTATATTAAAATACAGTGGATATAATATATAAAAAATTATCAAGCACTATCAGTGTGGAAGAACTGCAGGCAGAACTCAAGATTGTAGGCATAAAGTACCATAAAGCTAAAAAATGCCAGATGCGTTTTCAACGTTAAATCTTTTCATTTTACTTTTATCTTGATCTGTATATGCATAAAATTTGCTTTTTCCTGCCGTAGTCATCATCAGGACTAAACACAGGATTTACATATGCATCAGAAATCTCTGCTATACAGCTCAGCAAAAGGAATAACTATAGCTCTCCCTCTCTATTTAGAATGGATTTTAAAAGAATGCACAGTTACTTTGGCATTGACAAATGTTATTAAGAAGATGACATGCATAGGAGGTGAAAACTATGACAATGAAAGAAAGTAGGGAATAGGTATAAGATATCAGTCTACAGAAGAGCAGAGTTGGCTCTTGGGACTGAACAGATATGAGAGTGGTTATTGCCTCATTTTTTCACATGTAAATCTGGCAATGTATTTCCTGAAATTAGGAAGTTTGGCTACCCTTACTACCCTTTATTGGTTAGGCTAGTAATTCTATGGCAGAGTGTTGTAAAGCCTGTCCCAAAATAAAAGCATAAATGCAAATAACCAGTACACATTCAATGGTGGGAAGTTTGATGATATGACTGGGCAAACTAGTTTGTTTCTTCTGAAATACCCGTGTATTACATTCTATAGACAGTGAGATTAGGGAGAAATAAATATTACTCCAAATCCTACTTAATTCAGTGTTTCAGGAGAGCTATCACAGAACTACATACAAAAATGATCTATGATTCTGGACCAGTTGTGCAAGTGAGAAAGTACGTCGCATAGAGAAGGGCACCTTATATTGCTTCATGAACTGAGCCCTGACTGATTATTTTAAGTACACTTGTTTTAGTCACATAAGCTCCACATCCTACACTGATTACATTGTAATTTCACTGTTGATATCAATAGAGATGGTGACTTACGAGTGCGGTACTAAACTTATTCCACAGCAAATAATGACTGAGATTATTAATAAATCACAGCTCCATTTATACAAAGAAGGTTAATTCTTTATAAAGCGCACTACTTAAGCTACAATTAGCTTATTCATGCTCTGGCAGCAGGATATATTATTCTAAGAAGTGCAGTAAGATCTTCACTCAAGATTTAAACTGTTGCAAACAACTCCCTTTACACTTCCAAGCTTGCACCACTGTTCGTTTCTAATGCACGACTCGTCTTCCTGGATAATGATGCTAAGGTCTCATTTCTCCAAAAAAGACAGGTGCAAAAGAAAGAAGACTGAAGAGAGCATTGCAGAGTTACTCTATTCAAATGTCTAGAATTTGATGAGGGCATTGTTTTGCTAGAGGCACTATCTAGAAGTTAATTCAGTTAATTTGAAGGACTAATGTGAGCAAATAGCTGCTGGTCACAGAAAAACAGTATGAAAAATGATATAGTACATTCATATGCTGTCTATGCAAATATCAATTTCTTATCACCTGTCACTTTAAAAAAAAAAAAATGAGTTGCCTTGCACTTTTTCTGCTCATTTACTATGCAAGAATCTGAACACCAAATCAGTTTGACTTATTCAATACCCACTCAGCTCTGCCCTTGATCAGCAAGACTAACTGGAATAACTAACCACTGTCTCCTTTACAAAGTGAGTACAAAGCAAATGTGATCGAATAAAAATGGAGACCATTTATGAGTTTGCCTAAGCCTATAGAGACTGCACGAAGGACAAAGCAGTAGGTCTGTTGTCTTTCCAGTTTATCTTTTTGCTAGAATATCTAAAACCAGCTTCCATATTCCCATTTTGCCCAATGAAAAAAAAGAATGCTGAAACAAAAAGGCCTAAAAAAGCACTTTGTACCAGGAACTAAAGTATTCATCTAAATACTGTGTAATTATTTTTTTAATATTGTTCTTGTTGGAATTTTATAAAAAATGTGAAAGATAATACTTCACAAATTTGATCCTTTCAATGGATAAAGTCAATATTAGCTAATAAAGGATAGCATTTTCAAACTAGTGGTGCCACCTTAGGTAGCTACACTAGTTGTTTAAAAGCCCAATTGAAAAAAAAAAATCATTCATTGTAAAGGAGAATTACACATTTAACAGCTTCCTACTGTATTACCAAAAACCGTAGGATCTTCTAAAATCTCCCAATTTAAGGCCTCATTAACTTACGTAATAACTTGCATGGTGAATTCACAGTGCTGTAGTTAAAGGTCAACGGGCATTTAGCATAAATGTTTAAAAAACATTCTATAAGAAGCACCACTCCCCATTACATAGTTACCGCTAACTTGGGTGTTGCACTAGAAATAGAGATCCAAACTAATTTTTATATCAGAAATTTCTATCTGAAATGATGCACACAGTTTCAGAACAAATTATCTCAGATTTTACAAGTAAATTCATGAGTTTAAGTTAAAATTAATTAAAGATGGATCTTTTAAGAAATATAGCAGCCTCTTTTTCTTCAGAGGGCCAGAATCACTAAACAATACAGGCTTCAAAATTCACGGATACCAAGGATTTTCAAATTACTGACCATTTTACCCATTACTTTTGTAAGAAAATTTCATCTTTTGGGACATCAGCTAGGGGAAATGAAAATGGGGGTGGGGAGCTTTGCAGGGAAAAAAAAATACTGTAGAGAGAAGATATAGCAAAGGAAAACAGAGCAGCAGGATGCTGTGATACGTGAAGGGCAGGCTGAATGAAGAAACGTGGATTCATGTTTCTCATTTGTCTCTTTGCTTTTTAGCATTGCTCTGGCAATAAAGGAGAAGTAAAGGCAATTTAGCTGGCCGATATGCTTTGGTTCTTAGGATAATCCAGAGAGGAACAGGACAGACAGAACCTCAGTGGTTACTGAGGCAACCATGTCAACCATTTTGGCTGTTCAGAATAACATTACCTTACTACAGATAAACTAACCTGCTAAAGAAAAGAAGATTAATATTCCCTCCTAAATGCCACTTGTGAGACCACTTCAGGGATGCCATGTGCAAGCTGGATTCCCCAGTTTATGGAAGACAGTGTCATATTGGAGTGAGCCCAGTGGAGGGCCACCAAGGTGGTCAGGGGGCCAGAGCACAGGATGTGTGTGAGAGGCTGAGGGATATGGGCTTGTGGAGAAGAGAAGGGTCAGGGAGACCAAATTGCTGTCTATTATTCTCAAATGGGAGAGTTGAGAAGATGGAGCCAGACTCTTAGAGCTGTGTGATGACAGGACAAGAGACAACAGGCAAAACTCTTGAGAATGGGCAGTTTGCCTCCCCATGAGGGGGCAGGGCGGTGACACTGGCACAGGTACCCAGAGAACATTTGACATCCCTGTCCTCAGAAGTGCTCAGAACTGGCCTGGATGTGGCCCTGAGCAACCTGCTGCAACTGGACCTGCTCTGATCAGGAGGGAGGACTGGGTGGCTTCTGGAGGTCCCATCCAAGCTAAATTATTCTGTGAGTATATGAAGATTCAACTGAGGGCAAAATTAACTCATTTTCACTTATTGTTTCAAATTTCAGGTTTTTTTGATGCAGGCTCTATGTATCAATGTTTTAACACCCCTTCTGGAAAATGCAAAAGTAAATAAAAAGTCCCCGTTCACAGTGCACACTCTTCACAGTGTACATCCCCATAAAAGAAATATACACTGTCTCTGTGCATTTTGGAGGGTAATGCCAATCTGTGGAAAACACATTTGTTTCTTACTTTCAAATACTGATCAGCATAATAATTACAATAGGCACTCACCCTGACTAGGACAAAGAATGCACTATTCAACCCAGGCCTCTAGTCCAAATGTTTTTATCCTGGAATCAAGACTGAATAATCAAAGAACCTTCATGAATCTGTACATTCACATAAATAATCTACGAAATAATTCTTAATAATGAGAAAAGTGAAAAAGAGCTAGATTTAGTGAGAAAATAATTTCCTGTTTATCGTCAAAGCAAATGATCAACTATCCTGAATAAGCTTCTTTAAAATTAAGAGGAGGTGATCTTAAAGTTGTGAGATCCTTAANTATGAAAAGAAGAAAATTTTTTTTAAAAAAATCAATCTATTTTTAAAAAATTCCCATGAAAGAAGTTGATGACAAGTCCATCCATTCTAATAAAATGCTTAAATTTAATCAAATCAGTGTTTCTAGAAAATAATATTTTAACCACCAGATTTAATGATGCCTAGAATGTAACACATTTGTGTGTTGTTATATAACATTATAGTTTATATAAACTATGTATATTTTATATTTATATTTTAACATTGTTATATGTTTACAATGGATTTTATGCTTAGTGCTTGAATTGTTGATACACGTCCTCCCCTCAGCCACTCAGAACTTTGCAGTGTCCAGTTACTCGGGGAGACATCATTAATGTCACAACATCCAGTGTGAATTGCTATTTTGCCTCAATAGACAGACTCTTCTCAACCTCTAATGTGTCACATTAGGCCATTAAGGAACGTCTCTTCTCAAATACGGTCCACTGGAGTGAAAAGTCAGGACACCAGTGAATGTCCTAGTGAGGATACTGGTTTTAAATGAGTAAAATAAGGAAAATTTCTGCAAATTTCAGGGCTACTCTAAATGAACTACATTCAAATATAGAAAGAATTAAAGAAACTTCTTTGATTTGACAGGAAAGTCACATTTATTCTCAAGGAGCAGAAATCCTATGTTCTGCATTCTGTTATGAGTATAGCCCATGAGGATGTTGGAATATATAGGGGATAGCTACACATTAAGAGGACATTTGGTAGATCTATGTTAATGTTTTAGTTTGGCAGTGCACTTTTGAAGTTAATCTCTTGACTGCCTTCAGTTATTGTGCTTTGGTTTGCATTGTGGGGTGGTTAAAACACATATGACTGGATTCTTTTCTGATGCAACTCAAGTAAACTAAATTTAGCACTCTCCAGCTGCTACTGAGAATTCAGTCCACATGACAAGATTAGACCTAGTCCAAAATTAACTCATCAAAATAGGTATGAATATTGGATCTTCAGTGACAGTTGATTCTTTCTACACCAGATCCACTTCTTTTTGCACCAATTACTTTAGTGACAGCTTTAAAGACTTGGAAACTACTGCAGATTTCCTCCCCTGCCCCGGCTTTGGAAGTTGTGTGTAGACCAACCTGCCTTTGACCAAATATATCATCCTTGGGCCCTCATATGATGTCTGAGGCTATCATAGCTGTTCCCCTGTTCCTACACAGATTTTTAAGTTCGTACAGTTTTTCTTATCTGAATAATTAACTTAATATGTCACTTAAGAGATGTGTAACTATTCACTTTTCTGTAGAGAACAATCATTCAGAAGAACCATAATTCAGTAAAAGGTTACAAACCTGGATTCTCTGCTGTTCCAGGCAGTAATTAGTCTTCAGAGAACAGAGAAGATGCTTTTGTGAAGGAAGAAATAGAAAAAATTACTCCCAGTTTCTACAGGAAATGGCAGCTTCTTTAACATAGGTTCTCCATAGCCTCACGTGAATTGCTCTGGTGATGAAATGTTGTAATACTTTGTCTAGTGCAAGGCAGGCTAGACCTTCTGTGATGTTAAGGTTGAAATTTTATGTGCCAAAAGCAAGCCCAGCAAACATTTCTAATATTGATAACCACACGGTGGGGTGTGCTAAAAACACCCACACACCATTTGGTCACACACATTTATAGTAATTCTGCAAAACAAACTAGTACAGACCAGATCTGATTCTAAACTGCATCACTATGGCTTGGATTTAATATGCTTTTCTAGGAAAGCACTTAAGCAGATTCTCATGGCTGACTTACATTAATGAGACTTAATTACATGCATAATACACGTAATTTAATGCTTTCCCAAAGAAGGCTCCATATCACAATGATGGCATTTTAGTCCCTTATTCTTCCCATAATGTTCAAAACTCACAGTGTTCAACATGTATCGTTTCCTTGTACTGTTCTTCAAATTTTATAAGTTTTTAAAGTAGTTAACATTTAATGATTATCTTGTATTAGTCCTGAGTATTTTGATATGTTATGACTGATCCCCATAAGCCTATTGTTTATTTTCTCTTAAATGCATAAATGTCTTTTTTTCAGGACTTCAGTAGAAATGAAATCGTAAAGTTATAAAAAAACCCAAACCAAAACAAAAAAACCCCACCCAAACCACATTTAATTCACCAGAAATATATAAGCAACATTACATTCCTAATTAAAACAAAAGGCATGAAACTCAGGCAAAACAAACTAACCTACCTTGCTTTAGAATTTTGTATCTTATTAGGGACACATCTTGATTAGAGTCATTTGCAAGACTATGAGGGTCTGCATAAAACACTTAACGAAGTATCTACAGATTATAAGAGCCAGTTCAACCTGAGAGCTTCATGGCAACCCTTTTTTTGCACAGTTGAAACAAATGTCTTCACATTACTTCAGAAGGGATTTTTCTCGATGATTGAAAAAAAAAATTCTGGCAAGAAAAAGAAGAACTAAAATATATCATACGCTTAAAATACTTCCTGTCAGTTGCTATATACACGTTTAGACAATGACCTTGGGCTGGGGGATTTTGCAAGTATCATTTGCTTTTTATATGCACACAAACACACACACATTTTCTTGTTAAACTGAAAGGAAGCTTTGTAATCTTCCATATAATGTCTGTGGTTTTTCACCTCACAGTTAGGCAAGCTATTAATTTCTTGAGTAAGGGGGATATTACAGCATCTTGGCAGAGAGATGTCTCAGCAGCAGGCAAAAAACGAATACTTGCCTAAAAAAGTGTCAAAATGTGGATGTGCCTCCAATAATTTAAAAAATAGAAGGTGATAAGTTGAAAATGTCAGGTAATTGGCAGACAGATAGAAAGTTAAACTGTGTCCTCAGTGAAGAAAATTAACCAGCAGCTGCCAGCAGAGGCCCCAAGGTCATCTGAATGTCAGAACCAAGTAAGGGCCAATCATTCAGAAGGGGTTCGCTGCTGATATTTGCCCTCCCTGGTCATTTTCAGATCTCCCAGGAACTGCCCTGAACTACTGCCAACATGTGTTCATTTCTAAAAATTACACAGATTGTGATTTATTACCCATCACGCTACAAAAATCCATTGTGAATTAAATCAGCCCTTTGTTTAAATTGCTACTCTGCAATACGTATCATATCATCATAAATGACATTGAAGTTATAATCTACAGTAGTCTGCTTCAGCCACTGATAAGGGTCCACCAAGGGACGATCAATACTTACTATTCATTTTTGAAATTATCTTCACATTGATCCCTGAACAAGCGCCAGCAACACAGAGGCACAGTGGCTTTAATACAATAATTATATAAAGGTTTACAGGCTCATCCTCCCAGCCAATAAAAGCTGTCAGCTGGCAGGGACAGTTACAATCCCATAATCCATCAAAATGCTGTTCTCTGACCTATGGGCTTCTGGGCTTTCGGTAGATCTCGATAAACATGCTTATAGAGGAGAGAATAGCAACAAACACTAGCAAGCAAAAGCATCAGATTCATATTACCGATTACAAAAAAATATCTCTTATAGCACATCACCCTTTTTATCAGAGCAACAAAGAGGTGCATTTTTATTGCAATTCACCAAAGAGTAAGTGACTGGATGTGTGCATATATTCTCACACAAATTCGGTCTGTTCTTTTCAGCAGGTGACTTTGGATCAAATTATAAACTACAATGAAGTAAGCTCATGGAGCCAGTATCAGATGTAGCTAATTTAGAGAGGAACAGCTAAGCACTCTGTACACAGGAAAAACAAGACCGCTAAAGGTCTGAAAGTAAGATACTGAGAACCTAAGAATTAAAGGAAGCTACCATCCAGGGGCAAATGAAAATCCAGATTAAGTAGATTCTGAATGACTGTAGCATTCCGCCAAAATGCCAAGCTATTTTATTTTGTATGTGTGAATTTGTATTTTCACACAGACGGGGCTAAACAAATCAGTTTGTTTATTAGTTGAGCTATACAAGGTCAAATTTTGCATATCAGTTGAAGCGGTATAAAAGGGGGGAGTGGTTATTTTATAAGGAAAGCTTTTGATGAAACTGTAAAGATTTACTCCAGCTACCTACTTTCCAATGATGCCAGAATAAAAATAAGGTCACATGGATTTGAGGCAGAAGGTTTAAGGAAAAAGAAGGCAGAGAATAAAATTTAAGATATGGAATGAACAAACAAACAAACAAAGAAAAAAAGAGAGAGCGCAAAGAACAGGAACTGGTACAATGCTGGAATACTTAATGATGTATTATGTCAACACTGCTTGTATTATTGTCTGTCACATCAGTTATACCCCTCTTTTACTGATCCCATCGTCAGCTTCACAGTATTATCATGTACACAAGAAGAACAGAACCTGGCTGGGATTAGCAGGCACAATTTGCGTTTCAAGTTCATCCTTTAAATGCCTTATTTGACTTACAAGAATACGGATTAACAGCGCTGTATTTGTTTTTTTCGCCATCTGAAATTATGTTAAAAAAAAAAAAAAAAAGCATTCCCATGATACAATTCTAGTGTTTGGTAAGGGGAAAAGAAAAATTCAATTTCAAGTTTCACAGCATTATGTGGCATTCCTTTATGAAAGAGGTGCAATTTCTAGAGAACTTTTCCTGGTTACTTCTGTGGTTTGGGAAGTTTTTGGTTTGTTTCCAACCAATACAGAAGACATCCCACTATGGTATTATTTGACTTAACTCCAATGCTTAAGTGCAACAAGTGATACTGACGAGCCGAGAACCTTGCCTATGACTTGACTTTCAAAGCTATAGAGCACACATTAAATGTTTTTAATGTCAACAAAGCAGAAGCATAAAGCTGATGCAAGCAGAAAGTAAGTACAATCTAAAAAGGAATACAGTAGCATTTTAAATCTCTTAATTCAGACTTTAATGTTTACTTTATTTGATAAAGCAAAAACTCTTTCTTAGAAAAGAAACCTTTCTTTTTTTGTTTGTTTGTTTGTTTGTGATCAGTGGTAAAAGGATTTTATTTTTTCCCTACCTACAGAAATTGTTGTTCCTTAGTGTGAAATCCAATTTAAGTCATGGCATTCCTCCTTTGAAGTACTACTTTCTTCTAATTGTTGCAAAGACTGATATATGTGTATGTTTAAATTGTACAAAAAGGCTTTCCCCACTGATAGTGGTAAAAGGTGGAACAGCTGCCACCCATTAACATGTNAAGCTAATTGTACCCAAATGACTACAGCAATATCCACAGCCTTAACTGTCGACTTACGCTTGGGTCTTAAAGTTAATATGGGTTAAATCTTGCACAGGATTGTCTATACTTGCCAAATTACTCCCCCCAAAAATATTCGTGATCTCACATTAGTCATATACCTCGGATGACACCTGGATCACCCCATTCCTTTCAGTGAGTTTGCACAGGTAAGACTGATTAGCACTCTAATTGAGAATTAATAAACACTCCAGTTAATGACAGTTATAGAATTCCCATTGCCCCTTATTGATTGCACAGGCTTTGCAGGCTGGCAGTAGAGTGTAAAAGAAAAACCACCACACCTACATAAAAACATCCCCTTGCCAGGCCCCACACATTTTGAAAAATAACATACCACATATGAAGAAAATACAGAAAACTACTACTACGCTAATATTACTTAATTCTAAATCATATATAACTTTGGTCTCAGGCTTGGACTTTCTCTCCGATCAACAACCTCTTCCCATTTCAGTAGCAAATCAACATGTAGGCAGGAGTTAAAGACCTGTATTAATTCAACGCTCCACCTCCCTGCTAATGCAGGATTCTTCCCCACAGTGCATGTAGGCAATAACATGCCTAAAGAAGGACAAATTATAAAATCAACCCACCATAATTTGGGAGTTGTCATCGAGTTATGTGAAAAGACTGGAGTAATTTGCCAACATAAAGATGGTCTCATACAGTGTACTGTCGACAGCTAGTATTGTAATGATAATGAAGCTATCTCTGTAGAACTGACACAGAAGCATAAAGTGGTTTTTGAATCTGATATTAGCAACAGACACTCAAAACAAAATTGAAATATTCTGATACATTTAAAAGATTAATATAAATAGGTCTTTAAGAATACAGATGCTTGAAGCTTCAACTCCAGTAGTGATGCTTTAAAATGAGACAGTAAAACTTTGCTTTTTGCTAAAGCTTCTTCAGACAAAAGGGGTTTGCATGAAATTTGAGAATCCAAAAGCAACTGATTTGGACATTTTGAGGTTAGAGAGTGATTGCACCATATTGATATTTTGAACTATTACATCAGAACACAGTGTAAAAAAATGCAATGTCTGTGAAAGAGAGAGATACGAAGAAGGGTCAGCTAAAAAACGTAAGTCAAGCTAGATATACTGGAACAAACTCATCTTGGATTTAACCCTGTCAGGGCTCCTAGAATATTTGTTATGTGACAAATGGGAGATTAATCGCTAGCTTAATAGTCCTTTCAAGTACTATTGACCTGTATGAACAAACATAATAATATAAAAAATAATTTCCATTTATCTTTAGCATACTAAATAGGATAATATCAGCTCATGCTTTAGGGTACTAGTTCTAAAATACATGC
>WAAD01035047.1:8222-104995 GCA_013389945.1 Fregata magnificens
CAAGTGGACAGGGCTTAAAGCGATGCTATGTGGGGGTGATGAGGAGCTTTCTTGGCAGCACTCAGCCTGGAACTGTGTTTTGCATGATATGAGCCTGAGCCTGGATTTTTCTGTTTTTAGGGTGAAACATGAGAAGGTTGGTTTTGCAGAAGGTTTACCTGCAGTGCTAACTAGCACAGTGCTCCAAGTGAGGGTACTTTCTAAAGAGAGTTTCTCTATGCCAATACCTGAATATAATCAGATTCTTCAGGGCTTTAATATTTTTTACATAATTACCATGTTTTTATGTCTGATTTTTTTTATCTTGTTAAGAAATATCTCTATCCTATTTTGCTATAGTCAAACAGTATCTGTTTTCTTGGCTGTGTTATGAGCATATGTTTAAGTAATCAGTTGTAAGAAGTGCTGACTGTCTGCTAGCTTGGTGGATGTGTATGATTTTCAGAGATATCCCAATTTCACACTCCCTTCTATTTTTTAGGTAAGAATAAATAAATTCCAGTTCCTGAAAATTCTCATGTATAAAAATCCAAACTATGTGTGGATGTCTGCTACTGAAAGAAAATGTGTATAGAATATTAGACACTGAAATGTTTGACAAAAAACTTCAGAGTTGCAACAGTGGAGGAGGTGGGGAGAATAATGTTTGTTTGAAGATCAGTGCACCCTGGAGAAGAAATTTATTATGATAGTATCAGAATAAATAAAGTCCTTCTTTCGTGTAGTTTTGTTTGTGTCTTTCTAATTAGCATGGTTCCTTGGGGGCTAGTTTCTGCTGGAGATTGACCTGTATGGGTTTGTAATAAGGGTGCACAAGAAATGGGTTTTGTATTTTATGTTCTTCTAAGCAGTTTTTTTTTTGTTTTTTTTTTTTTTTTTAACAGCTGATGTATGTAGCACTTTGGTTACCAGTAACAAAGGGGAGAATTCCTTCTTAATCAGTCTCTCCCTAGTGTGGGGGAATTGTCCTGGATTCAGTATTTCATTTGCAAACTGTTTAAATCCTGGGTTTTTTTCTTAAATTTGTCCTGTACCTGCGCTTTGATGCTTGCCCATGTTTCTTACTTAACTGTAGCAGACTCCTACATGTCACTATTGGAAGCTCTTTTTTGAGCTGTGCTCTTTGGTTTCGTGGTCGGGCTTGCAACCTGTTTCAAAACTTTGAACTGTTGTTGTAACGTGGGAGCTGGTGAGATGTATTATTAGGGCCATCTATGTAATTTCAAAATGCTGATTTCAGAAATATGGTTTTTTAAAATATGCATATTAGACCACATCGCCTTGCTGAGTTCAAGAGAGTCCTTCCTTGAATACTTAAGAAAAAGAAGTTAGATGAATAGTTGCCAGTCGTTGACCCTTTGATCGGATCTTGGCCATAAATTGTTTGCCTGACCAAATTAAGCAATATTGTTTCTAGTATCCAAGTGAGAAACTTTGTGTGCTGACATTGATGTGGTGGGTTGCACAAACATCTAACATGCAAGGTCTCAGTTTGGGTGTGAAATAGATGGGGAAATAGTAGCAAGCATCGAATTGGTTTTGGCAGAGTAATAGAATGAAAGTTTTAGTGGGATGGATAAAAGGAGGCCATGATAACAGTTCAGAAGAAACCACTGAGTTTGGGCCACGGCTTCAGAGTGAAAGCTGTAGGAATAGTTAGCTAGTCGTGGCCATTGTTTTCTATCTAAACTCTTGACTGCAGATGCCCTGGCTTCTTTTTCTCTCTAGTCTTTACCAGGAATAGTCTTTGCAGAGTTAACTCTGCCTCCTACTCAGGTTTTGGTATTCCTCTAGGGATTGCTCCTAGTCTGGCTCTGTCCATTCACATTTACTGCTGGTCTGACCTGAGTCAGAGCTGAAAGACAGAGCAGGGTCCCCACTTGCAATGAAAATCAGTTTGCTTGGAGTTACGTCAAACTGTGCTTCTCAAGCTTTCCTTGTGCCTTTCTGCAGTTCTCCCTTTGCAGCCTGCAGGATGGGTGGGTTTTCCCATGTTTCACTAGCCAAACTCAGCTTAACTGCAGTGCTAAAACCCAGGTGGTATTAGTCAGAAGTCTTGGAGTGCCTTGGGGCATCTCAAGCACAGGATGGGCACAACAGTTTGGGCACAGCTTCACAGCTGTGGCAGTTCACAAATGGGAACAGGCAAACTCTGCAAGTAGCTGTGATTTAATTTGAAATGAAGAGCGTGCCTCCCACTCGCTCTCCCACAGGCCAGCACTCTGCTGAAGGAGCTAGTGCGTAGGGTACTTTGTCATTTGAGAGCTATGGAATGCTTTGGGCAGGCTTTGTATTGCTGATTTCTCCTAGTGCTGTGCCAGATCTGAGAAGCTGGCAAGTCATGCTAGTGTCACTGTTTTGCTTTGCTTAGGTAAATTTTATGAAGTTTATAAAATTAGTTTGTCAAGTTTTCTGCAAAGGTTTTGAACAGTGAGTGGTCTGTAAAGGGGCCATCTTGATTTCTGGGAGGCAAATGCTGTGAGATTCCATCTTCTTGCTGGAGTGAGTTTGTGTTACTTCTTCAGTTCCTATGGGATTTCTCTCATGCTAGTTATTGACCCTGAGAAATGATTATAGCAACTAGAAAAATAGAAGTACTGGAAGCTGTTGTGCCCCATTTGTTTGGGGAATATGGTCTCAGTTTGTCCCAGAAATAAATTCTACTTTTGGCTGTAATTGTAGGAATGTGGGGGTAGTGTAATGGCTTCTGCTCAGTGTAGTGCCTAGGTCTGTGGGCTGAATTGGGGTAACAGCCTACCATTTATAGGACTGTCTTTGACTTGATTGTCATAAGGACACTGTATTTTTCAGGGGTTTTTTTGGTTAATTTTCATAGTAAAAAGAGAAAAGGCAGTAATACAAACTTCAGTTATGAGTTCCATTTTCTTCTTGTCCTGCATCTCGGATATCAGCATCAGCTTGCCCTGTCAGTGAAATGGGACTAGTCACAGACTTTCTCAATTGTGGCACAGTTACTTTATGTTAGGAGAAGCTCAGCAATTGAGCATAACCAGCAGTGCAGATGAAAGGCATGGCACCCCAATAAATGCTTGTTTTTCCTTATGAGATAAATAAAGCCAGAATCTGTGGAGGGGAAAAAAAAACCCCAAACCCAAACTTTTGGGATGTTCTAAGTGTATAGCTTGTTCAGAAACGCGTGTCACTTTGTTTTGTGCGGCAGAGTTTCTTCCACTGGTTTGGCTGCAACTACTGATCATCGCCTTTCGTTGTACGTGAACCTTGTAATCTCCCCTGCAGTCACCCAGGGCTGAGAAGCTCCTTTGAATGTTGTCAAGGCAGAAAACTACTGCCCAAGGCTGTGAGCTGATCTTTTGCACCCTTACTCCCCCTTCCAGCGTACAAGGGACGTTGAACATTGCTCCTGTGAGTAGACTGAGCTCCCTGCATCGCAAGCAGGGAAGGTGGGAGGACATTGGCAAGGCTTCCTCCGCTATACTGCAGCACTCAGTGCTGCCTGCTGCCATGCAAGCCAGGAAATAAGCCTTGCTGCCTGTCCTGCCTGCCGAAGTGCTGCCTTTCGCTCCCCAGCCTAGATTTATAGGGTTAGACTGTGCGCCAATTAAATTAGTCTGCTGAGGTATTTTTAAGAAGAATTGAACGAAATTGCTTTCCCACTCGTGCATTTACAGACAGAGGAGTAGTTTTCACATAATTCCATGAATTATTGATTACTCTGGGCTTCCTTTCCATCTCAGATCCTGCTGCTTTCATTGAATGCAAAGTTAGAGAGGTCCCTGCTCTGCAGCATCACTGAGATATGTGTGGCGGAGAGAGGGGAGACTCCATCAACTTCAGTGTTACAGTGAACGGTGTAGCTGGCAGAAGCCCTGTTGGGCACAGTGATAGTTTAGCACTGATAATCACCATTCCTTTTTTTAATGCTTATGTTGTTAGCAGCAGATATGCAGTAACTCCAGGTCACTGTGACATTTTTTTACCTTGAAGAAAGCAGTGCAGTTGGAGAGCTGTGTAGCATGTATGTGTGTATTCTCATGTCCGAATCCCTGTGGTGTCAGGCTAGAACAGACGTAGATTGCAATAAGATACGTTTTCTAAAACTTCCAGTATTTCTCTTGTATTTTTACTAATAATGAAGGGATGGAAGAAAAATCATATGGTATTGGCATTATGCACTTTGCTTAGAAAATAGCGTGTTGCAGTTTACCTAGACAGCAGGATTTAGAGCAGAAACACGTGGAATTTTCTGTCCTGGGGTGGATGATGAGCTGCTGCTGTTTGCTGCTCTCAGCCTGAAACATAACCATTTTATCTGTGACCTGAGTGTGTGTATTTTTTTTCTCATTTATAAGAACTGAACGCCGCTTTCTTGCATGACGCCCGTGCATGTAGCCGACATTGCAGTGGTTCTTTTCATGGTAATGTTCTCTCTTGTGCAAATCCACTCCTGCTGCATAGCATGAGGCATGCTCCCGTGGTGTCGGCATTGCAGTTACTATGCAAATGCCTGAGTGCCTCTCTTGATGGAGAGGCTGTAGAAATACCCATAATGTTGCTGCTGCTCTAATCCTGCCCTTGAAAGCAAGAATGTTTATGGAATCTTGGTCTTATTCTTTAGGTCTTGCATTCCTCAGTAAATAACAGCATTTGACTGTAAAGTACCATTTGGGGTTTGAGTAAGGAAATACATGAGAGGCCCAAACCCATGAATCGGGATGCTTTTGTTCTGTGGCCTGTATAGCAATTGGGTCTGCCTTCTGTGCAGGGAGGAGAACAGGCTGTGAAGTAAGTTTGTGAGGTTGTACTTGAGCTCTTGTTGCACGTCAAGTCCTTGAAATTTACATTGTCTTCCCTCTTCTCCCTCTGGAGAAGAAACACCCCTCTGTCCTTACTCTTCTCATGCAGAATGAAATTAAGTAAGCTGGATTTTTATCAGCTGGGGTAAATGCTCAGTGTTTGGCGGTATAATGCTGTCTGTAACAAAATATGCTGAAGTTGATCCTTTTTCCTCTCTGACAGTAATGAGGAGGGTTGACTTGAGGCAGGAAGCATCTTCCCATCCTTCTCTGATAATCTAGTCAGCTTGGAAAAGCTTAATCACTGTGGCCTGGTTAGAAGTGTTTACTGTGTGCGGGCAGGGAAGAACTGCAGCACTTATCACCCCTCCTGTTTTTCCTGCCTTCAGAAGCTTAAAACCGTCACTCCTCAGGAATTCCCCATGCTGCAAATCCCCATCTCTCTTGCGTGCTTGTGTTTCCTAAATGACCCTTATCTGTAGTGACAGAGCTTTAGTGACCAGTTGATCTGGATCTGGGTGGCCACTCTCTCTTATCTGGCCACACTGACTTTATTTTGAGAGCAAATTCTGCTGGTCGTAAATGGAAATTACCGCAGTTTTTGCTGACTCTCTGGCTGTTTGAAACCTGCTTTAGAAGCTGGGTAACAGTTTTTAGACAAGAAACCTTAAAAAAAGGAAGAAAAAAGATTTGGGCCTTTCAGACTATATGCCTTTCTGTTGGTTGAATATGGGAGCAGTAAACATCTCTGCCATTACCAGTAACGTAAATTCAAGCAGATCCAGCATCCTGTGGTGGTTGTGCTGACATAAATTGTATTAGTCAGTGCAGAGGACACAGTTAGCTGATGCTGGTGTGATTCAGACAGTTGCCTCTGATAGCTTTGTTCACCACCACCCCTTTAATCACATAAAATTCCAAAGGCGGCACATCTCTAAATTTTGTTTTAGAAGCTATGCCTTTTTTTTTTTTTTAATTGATTGATTTAATAAAACAGGTAGAACCTGTGTGGAGAATGTCCAGCCTGTAAGGTCAGGCACCGAGGCCTCAGTATCCTGCAGCTGGGTTTGGTGACTGTTCCTGTCACTTAGTGAGGAATGAAAAAGACCTGGTATTAAGTGGTTTTGAAAATCCACCAGCAAAGAGCTCAGTCTGCTCTCTGACGTACACCAGAATCTTCTGGGGAGGGAGAGGGAAAACAGAACACACCAGTGGGTTTTTTTGTTGGAAAATGTCACTGTGTTTGAAGGCTCCAGTTGCATAAACTCAAAAGGGAGAGTGAGGCTTTGCCGGCAACTCTTGTCCCTGTGGATCTTAAGAGTTTTGAACAATTGGTACCGCATCAGTGTCAAACATGTTTGAAATCTCTCCAAGGCTTATAGCTTACGTCGAAGTCCACGTCAGTAGTTTTCCATGTTAGAAGGGATCCTTCTGATGCAAACTAGATGCATGTGTCAGGACAGTTTAGTTTACAATAGTTGCCTGTGCCTGCCAGGCTGTTAGGTCAAATAGATAGCAGGAAGCTGTGGCTTTCCATGCCCGTGTCTTAATTTTTAACCCATTGGGGGCCAGAACTGTTATCTTCTGTTCCCAGTGCAGGATGGATGTACAGCACGTGTTCAGAGCACTGAGACTTCTCTCGCTTCTTGGATGACCTTAAAAGATGTCTGTCAAGGATTTTTGGTATTAAAATACATATGCTATAGGTTGGGGCCTTTTATATGAGCAGTACACCACCCAAGTGTAAAACTATATACCATGGTGTTAAGGAGAGTTCAGTATGCGCAGTTACTCCATAAATGCCTTTGCAGGCCATATGTGGTAGCTCAGGACCCTCTTTAGCATACGTTGCTGTGTTGTCTTAGCAGAATAAAATCTTCTTGAGCAGTCCAGTAGATGCAGTAAGTAGTTGCAAATCGGAAACTTACATATAACTGAGGAGAATGTTACTGGCTTTTGCAGGGACCTCAGTGATATCATTTTTCTCTATCTTAATGAAGCATTAAAGTTAGTTTACATAGTGATAAATACAATAATTATTGTAGCAATGGCTGTGTGCCCAAGATGCCTAGGAAGCTGAACGTGAAATCTTTTTAATGGCATCATAATAGTCTTTGTAAGTGTTACAGATTTCCTAGTGTTATGTATAATAAATAATGCACATTATTTGCCAGTGGACTTGTACAACTCGACAGTGTGTACACACAGAAAAGACTTTATCTTTTATCCTTTGAGAAACTAATTTTTTTCTGTGGCAACGTTCTCTGGTTAGTGTTTGGCAGTGGAAATGCACTACAAGATAAGCAAACTTATTACACTAGGCTTGGTGGGGAGTGAATGTGTGTTTGTGGAGGTGGGGGGAGATGAGATGAAAAACATATTAGGCTTTGGAGAGTAAGTTGGGTGCCTTGCTCTCTTCACTAATACATTTTTGTGCATTAATTTCTGTTTTATAAATAATGCATTTCACAAGAATACACAGACTTACCACAGTATGGCTTCCTTCCCTTCTCCCTCTTAAATCTCTCAAAGGAAACAATCTGTAGCCAGTGTGAGATGCTTGTTTGTGGATTCTGCTTCACTTGGCAAACTATGACTCTTTTCACTTTGGGTCCCATTCCTGGCAAGGGTCAAACATTTAACTACAGAAATCAGCAGGAAGCTGTTGGACCAAGATGCATCAGGCAAGAGAAAAGCTGTTTGTATTTTTTTTTTTCTTTGCTTCTTCTGGCAGATTTGAATTAAAAGTATGTGGAAAAGTGTTACGCCTTTGAATTTTTAATATTAAAGTGTACTCCTTCCTCATGTTTAAAATTCTACACCAAGAGTGTCTGCACCACAACAATTTGTTGAAGATGGACCATGAATTTTCAGAATTAGTGCTGAATCCTGTGTGCTTCCACCTTCCCTTACGCTAAAGGATAAGGGTTCCCAGCGACTCCACATTTTTAGGATGCATGGGTCAAGTAAGAGTTAACAGTCAAACTGTTAGCATCTGAGTAGAACAAAATACTGCATCCATAGCAACTACAAATGAGACAATACTAAAATCAGTGACTTTAAAAAATTCTTTCTTATGCCATATTTGTAGTGTTCTGTGAAAAGTAAAAGGGGAACAAGTAATAAGAAGAGAAAATATTTGTATCTCTGGTGACTTTCAGAGCCATGATTTCTTTATTACTTTGGCCAATCTCAATAATTTGGATTACTTGTAAAGAGCACAGCATCTCAAAAGCATCTGGCATGACGGTGTTGCACAGATGACCATTTGATGAAACTCAGTATTAGGGACTTATTTTTCTTGTGATTTTGATGCTTTGGCAGGGGAAGGAATGAAAAAGAGATGAGAAGAAAGGGTGGCTAGTGAATAAAATATATAGCCTTTTCCTTTAGGATTACAACATATGTGGTCTATCTCGAGGAAGGTTCTTAAAGTCTTCATTTCTGTGAGTTCAAGCAGAAATAAGAAGGGTCTTTTAAAAATTTGGTTTCATTATGAATCTTGTCCAGCAGAACCTTTTTAGCGTACCTGAGTGCTCCATCAGCCTGCATGGTTGTATTATTACAGTACTCCCTTCAAACAGGGGCTTCAGGGTATCTCTCCAACTGCACCTGTAGCTGAGGAACAGTACTCACCTGACAGCCTTACAGGGAAGAACAACAACATTGTCAGGCAAGAAGCAAAAGCTGACATCTGTTTTAATGCACAGCGTTTTCTTTTTGTAGGCCCAATGCAACCTTCTCAGTATGAAGAATTTTGACATACCTTGTGGAGCTCACCAGAGACTGTTACATGGATGTTCTTGGATGTACCATACTCTGTGTAGGGGAGTTTTGTGTAATATATGCAGGCGCCTTCTTGTTGCATACTTGAAAAGAAATATACACATAATATGCACACAAATTTAAATGTTTTTGTATCATGTGAAAGGTGATTAATCTAGTGAATCTTTCGTATTTTAATTATCCTCTGGCATCCCAAAGACTACCAGTTTACAGGGCTGAGTAATTCCAGGCTAGTAGTCATTGATCATGTCTGATGTTACTCTGTTTTAATTGTTGCTTATCCTTCATTTCTAGTCTTAACCAGAGACTTCTCTGGTCAACCCACAATGCCCAGATGCCATTTAGTTGCAGTGGTCAACATGTTGAAATACTGTGGTGGATGTGGAGGTCTCTTGTCTTTTCCAAGGTGACTGGAAATGCTGGTTATGTATTCAGTCATGTTACACTGAGTGCTGCTGTGGACTGTGAGCTCTTTCTTCCTCCTTACAGAAATAAATGGTTTTGCTTTGCTGTTCTGGACTCTTGCTGCAAGCTGATGTGCTGTAAGATGTTGCCAATACCTCTTTTTCCTAGTGGTTTAAAAAACCCTATAAAATCTGCTTGCTTGGTGGAAACTCCAGCGAGTTCCTTCAGACCATGTTAAGTGGGCTCACTGATGTTTCCTCATTTCTCTCCTTTGGCTACTGGGTGGCTGCTGGTGGAACAAGGAGGCTGGCAGCAAGGGACTGGTGCCTTAGGCTGGTGCATGGTGAAAAAAAATCTTTGAGAAGGAGAAATGAAGTCTCACTGGCTGTGGAAAGCCAATTAGTGTGGGGCTGCAGTGTTTAGAGCTAGTGTTAGCTCTGTGGTGTGTGTCAAGGGGGACTGCACAGCTGTGTGGCTCTTACTCAGAGCATGCATTGGCCCAAGTAATAGGAACAGAGGCAGCCACAGCTCCTAAATCTGCTGTGCTGAAATGCAGAGGCAAGTATGCATGAGTATTGGTAGTGCTGAGAAAGGAAATGGGAAAGGAGATGTCTGGTTGGTACAGCAGCTTGCAAAAAGCCAGAGTGGTCTGTTGGCTCAAGCTCAGGGCTGGAGGTTAGCATGTCCAAAGCTCAAATTCGGGATAGACAATATACTTCCTGTGACCTCAAGTCAATCGCTTAATCTGAGTAATCTGACTTTGTGGTTTGCTTTCCTGTTTAAGGTAGGAGCGATAGTGTTAGCTGCTGCTGTCTCTCTCAGGTGTGTTAGGATTAGTGGGTTAAATTTAGTTAAGACATGTCAGGCAGAAGTAGGAGATAAGAGTAGTAAAAATGCTGCTGTTACTGAAATACCATCGAGGAGTAATCTTCTTGATAACACTTCCCAAGCACAAGTCTGCTTTAGAGAGGGAATTTCAAAGTTTGAACTGTTTAAGGTAGAACAAGTACTCTAGTATTGGAAGCTTCTAAATCGTACTGAGGTGATTATTATTGTCATGTTGTCTCTTATAATCAGTGAACAGGCTTGTTCGCAAACAAATCAGTTACATATATCAAATGAAGCTGTCACTTTAAGGCTTCCTGCAGCATTTAAAAATAATGATTATATTGTGGGGGTCAAGTAGGCGTATTGGTAAAAAGGATGACAGGTTGCAGCTGAGCTGGAGGAAATTCAAGTCCTCTCAGCTTCTGCACAGAGTTCTCACTAAGATAGGTTGTACACCTGGCTTGGATTACCTCTTAGCAACTCCTGCTGTCTGGCACAGATACTGTTTCCCTCCAAATGCTGTGGAAGTGAGGGTTAACTATCAGTGGAAATCTCAACTGCCTAAATTGGCTACTTCTGACTTCGCTAAGCAAGATAGAGAGTTACCTCTCCCTGATGTAATAGCTTATGGGTTTTTTTTAAGGCTTTTAAAAAAGTCCTTGTTANAGAGGGGATTTTTGGGGGTTGGGTGGGAGGAGGTGCAGAAGGGGAGGGTGTTTGATGTTTTGCTTCTCCCTTGCCTGGAACGCTTGAGATTGAGTAACCAGGGTATTGTCTGGCATATCTGAGGCCAGTGCTAAAGCTTACAAAAGAGATTAAGTCATTTCAGTAAATGCTGTCCATCTACATCCTGTGCTTGTTGAGACTTTGCTGATTCCCAGCTGTTTTCTATTGCTCCTGTGCCAGCAGTTGCTCCACCTCCTCTCAAGAGCTGGTGGAATAATTTGAGTGCTAACTTCCTCCAGGCAAGGTCAATCAGGTTTGCCTGAAGCTCATAAATGATGGGAAGAGCAGGGCTGGCTCAGGCTTCTGCAGTGGGTTGGGAGTGCTCCTGCAGTTCCTCCCTCATCTTTGCAGTTGGGGTGGTAACCTTCAGCAGGAGAAAGATGGCAGTGGCTTCTGTCATTGCCATTAACTGCATTTGGAGAAGTCATTTTGATATGCTTGGGAGCCTTTATCTTTCATATACACTTAAATGCACCGGTTCTAGTGCTGTAGCAGCTTGCTGTAGTAGAGGAGGAGGAGGGAAACAGTTAGAATGGTTTCTACAAATTGCTCAGATTTCCTGCAGGCAGTAAGGGACAAGAATGTCATGGTAATGTTTAAATCTATGTGAAATAGGGCCTTTGCATGTAGTTGTAGGAAGACTGTCCTTAGTAAGAGAGTAGGAGATTAAAAAGTTGTTTATCCCAGAGGGTGCGGATTTCCAGAAACCAGGAAAGATTATTTGAGGTTTCTGCTCTTCTTTTCAATATGCTGGCTGGTTCAGGTTAAGGTCTCTGCCCCATCATATCTATAGAGGAGGAGGATTTGAGCTTTGTAGAGATCAGTCTATAATCTCAGTGATGACTTCCATATTCAAATCAATCCTGTAGGATTGGTATACTACAGAATGTATTCGGATTTCTTTTTCAAAGAACAAGGAACAAGATCTACATTTCCCACAAATTTATTTGTCATGGAGTGAAAAGCCAATTTTTCTTTTTCAGTTATTTTGTCCCTCTGATTCAGTAAACGTCTTCTAATGGAGTCTTTTTGAAGACAGAATGTTTTTATTAATTTGGAGGTAGTCAAAGTACAGAGACAAAATCCCTAGAAAGTTCTTTCAGTGCTGTTTTTTAACAAACACAGCCTGGGAAACTCAAAGTATTTAGGGGATTATGTTATGATTTGCTTTGAAACACAAGGAATTGAGAGGCAGGGCTGAAACCTGGTCTGTGGCTCTGAATGTTTGGAGGTCTTAAGCTGTTTGTATGTGACCTTTTTGCCTGGAGTAGAGGGAAGCCTCTAAGTCTGCATTCAGTTAGTATTGGCTGGGTAATGGGGAACACGGAATAGACTTGTTCTAATTGTAACCTGGGAGCCTGGAAATGGTTTTCAGTGGAGAAAGTGATCCAAATTTGTCTTCTTGTTACTGAAGTGCAGCCATCCTTAGAGCATCTCTCTCCCCATCGGTCTGTATTAGTCATGAAATACTATAGGTTCTGCTGGGATGAGACTAGGCATAAAGGTAGAAGTATTAGCCAGAAATGTCTCAATACTGGAGGGGTTTTTTTGAATCATGGAGGAAAACTAGAGAAGAATTTAAATTTTTAATATTCTTTCCCTCTCTAAAGAAATCTTCCTCCCCAATCACCTATAATTTTAGCAACACAGGTTAAGGCTGGTGGCATCGATTTCAGTGTAGCTTCTGCCACTCTGTGGACAGAGGAGCTTGTTGTGTGTTGTCTGTCTTCATGTTTTCTTGTCTCCCCTCCTTCCCTCTCTTTCCCCCTGCTTGCACTGTAATACTGAGATTCTGCAGTTTTCCAGTTGTAGTAGCTGCTCAGTGGGAGTGTGAGAACTTGCGATGTAAAGCTCAGTTCTCACTTTAGAATTTCTTAGTAATTGGTACAGGAAAATAGACCATTGCTGAACTGCACGAAGACTAGCAATCACTGGCTAGTCAATAAAATGTAGTTACAGAACTCTCTTCAAAATAAGGGGGAAAAAAAAAAATCTATGAGCAGCATCACTTTCTTCATTCTGTCAGTCTTGTTCTTGGGGCACCTCTCAGCCCTATAAATGCTCTTACTAAATTAAAAAAAACCCCAATACTCTTTATTAAGCTTTGACTAAGTAGTAACAAAACTTAACCAGGACTTACTGCAAAAAACTTATAAAGTAAAGTGGCTGAAATAATTTTTATAGATTAATAGGCTTGATTATGAACTGAATATCTAAAATTAGAGGCTGCTTTTTGCATTGGTTTATGTTCTTGCATATATTTCGTTCTCAGTTATGAAGGTTATGTTTTCTGAGCGTGGTTTAGGAACGTGGAACAAGTTATGGATACTTCACTTGGCAAATAAATCTGTCCGCACCTTATTTTCCTTTTGGGAGATTTGCTGGGAGTGAGGAGGTATGAAAGCAAGAAGGGAAGATGTGGAACTTGTGGGGAAGTCACAGACCTTGTAGAATGACATCAGCAAAACAGCTTCCTGTGATTGAGGTGCTATTGACACTTGTTACTGGCAGTACTATACGAATAATCAAATCTAAAAGGGTATGAAGAGGCTGATGAGAGTGGCAGGGTGCCTTCTTGGTTTCAGGTGAACAGGCGGAGTTGTTTTTACATGCGTTACGAAGGCTAGATTTTAGAATTTGTATCATTGGCTGAGATATATTTATGTAAAGCTGTTTGAGTTCTGGGGCTTAGTGATTCAAGTTTTCCAGATGCAAACAAAAGGCGTTGCTTTTGGAGGCGTGCCCTTTCTACCTGATGGCAAGAGCAAAAGCAGAGACTATGACAAAGCCTATATGGTTAATGTTCTAGTGCAGGGAATAATGTAGCGGGTTTTTTAATCCAAGGGCTCTGTTTCATCAAAGTTTCTCAGTCAGAGATGCTTTTTCTGAAAGCTGTTGGTGTCAGTTTGGGGACAGTGAAGGGGGAAGAGGATTTGGGATTAAAATTACTTGCTGCCTGGTATGTGCTATAGATAGCTGTGAGATAGCGCAGTTTGTTCAGGGACAGCTTTGCTACCTGGAAATAGAAAATAATGCCAGAGTGAAGCTGTGTCCTGCCACACAAATTTTGTAAATAAAGGAACCTTGTCTGGAATGACAGACGAATCCACGCAAGTACAGGGTAACCTTTTCCTTCTGTATGTTGTCAGAGGCTTGTAATCACAGCCCCGTGTTGAAGACTAGTGCTTTCTGCACTTTTGTGGTTAAAAAGAAACTAAAATTGTGGATTGAACAGGGGGGTCAAATCAAACTGCATGTTTGATAAACGATCTTTAAACTTGTTTCTAATAATTTGACAGCTCCAATCTATGTAGTCTGAAGGGGCTGAAACAAATTCCTCTAAGACTGAAGTACCTCTCTGCTGGTGTGCTGAGAGCAGAACAGCAATGACGTTCCGTGGTTAAATGGGATGCTGAATAATATTTTTCTTTCATTGAAATCTACTGTTTGCTTTTGAACTTATGGATGTTCTTTTTCTGGAAAAAGTATGTTTGCTTTGCCTCGTGTTCCTGATAAAGATGTGGAGTTCAAACCAGAATAGTTTATTTACATTTAGTTTTGTAATGAAATATTAATTTATTTCTCCAATGGTCAGTTGGCCAGAATCTAAACTTTGAACTGGCACTGGACTGTAAAGCACTTGAAGTACTGTTGTTGTAACAGGGTCACTCTCAATTTAGTTTTAGCTCTAAATTTAAGTCCTGTTTACTTAAAAAGTAAGAAAAGAAACAAGGCAGCGGAACTGCCTGATATGAATGTTTTCTATTTTGATGAAAAATTGTTGGTTTATACCCTCATCTGTGGAGGCATCAGCCCCAGGCCAGCAGCACTGATCTGGAATGCTTTTGCAACTGAAAAGTGAAACTGAGAAGTGTGACTTTTTGAGGTGGAGGTGGGGAACGTCTAACTTTACTGAAAAGCAGGAGAAAAAAGTAGTGATGAAGAAAAGACACAAAATGCATTTTGAGTCAGTTTCAGTTGGGATGATTGATTAAAAATAGACGTATAATAACAACAGTTCTTAACACTAGCATTCAAGAAATCAATATTTTATAGTAATGAGCCTTGCATATTTTCATTCTCTTAGGATAATGTATCAATTTGAGCTAAGAAAAAAAAAATCATCTCCAGTATGATTAATCTAGTAGTTGAAAACACTCCTTTATTCAGAATAATACCTTGCTTTTGAAAGGAGAATATAAAACTTTTAAGCATCACAACTTCTCCTTGCACGTTGAAGTCTGTACCTTAATATCTGGTGAAGGGACTTGTTCAAGGTCACAGTCCTTGGCATCGCTTGAAATAGAAGTCTGATGGCAGACTTGCTGTCCTCTGACATAACCACCAGACACGCTTTTCCCAAGTGCATTCTAGAGCCATGATGACTACTCCTAACTTGAGAACATGAGAAAGCTGCATGGAGAAGTAGCGACGGAGGTTTGACCAGCCACGGTTATGGTTTCTGCATACACAGGGTATGTTTTGAGTATGAAAAGGTAGTATACAGTCAGGTGAAGGTATAGGAATTACAGAAAGTCTGTGGAGAATGTGGTCCACATGAAAAGAGTTAGGGTGAGGAATTGCAGTTTTCTCAAAGTGAGTCAGTTTGCTTAATGTAGTACAGCAGTTTAAAAAAAAAAAAAAAAGGCTGAAAACAAAGTGAATGTAAACAGTTAAATGTTTCTGTTACCATTTTACTTGAATTTTGATCTATCAAGCAGGTATTCCTCAAATTCTTTCTGCTCTTGATGAATTACTTGAACAAACGTAGGCCTTTTATCAAGGATTTATTTTGGTATCAGGTTGTCTGCAGTCTGCCTGCTGGTTTTTCTCATTGAGGTGTTGCAAACCTTTTCCCCTCTTTGCTTGGCTAAAACTAAAATCTTCAACTACAGAAATAATTTGCAGGGTTCAAATAGAAAAAATGGAAAAGTATTGACTTGCAATGCACAGATATGTTTTCCACTGACTCCTAAAGTTGGCATAGTCTTTAAAGCATCAAAGATGCTGCTTCCAGAATTTTAATACGTTGCCAGGAGTTAAGGTTAAAGGGTAAATTTTCATTGCTATATGGACAGCTTGTAACAGGGCTCATGAATGCATGAGCCCTAATGCATGAGGTGAATATAAACACACACACTCCCCCCAACTCCACNGGAGTAGGAGAGATTCAGCTACAATTTTAGAGGTTCATAGATATGTTTGTGCTTTGGGCAGTTTGGTAACCTAGTGGACTGATGTCAAGTGTCACGCATATTCAGAGGCTGGGTTGTGTGCAACAGTTTCCTGCGTAGCTGTTGCATCTGGAGTTTTCCCCAAGAATTATAGTTTGCATTGTGGCTGTATTAGAAGCAGAGCCTGTGCCACGTTTTTTCAGCTATGTAATAATCTCAGTGCTTGTCTTCCAGGCTTGTGTGTTGCTGATCTATACTAATTTTGATATGCTGTCCTTTAAATTTAAATTTCTTCAAATCCCGACACAACAAGCAGCAATATAGTGTATTGTGATATTGCTTTATTGCCACGGTAGACCAAAAAAGGGTAATTTTAAAAAATGTTGTATCATTTATTTACTCACAAACTTATTGCAAAAATCTTGCTTGGGGTATGTGTGTGTGTGGCGGGGGTTTTATGTGGCTGTTATCTGGCGTAGGCATTTTGCTTTATTATGACTAATCAACTGTCTCTTAAGCGTGCTCTTGGGTTGGATGGGTTTTGTTGCTATGATGACTTCACTTTAAGGTCTTGAAGGGAGAACTGAAAGGAGAACGTTTTTCCAAATAACTCATAGTTGCGAGGAGTATGTCCTGAGCTGTGCAAACATCCATACTCCCTTTTCTTCAGTTTCTGGACTTCTAGAATTGCTACATATTTTGAAGAGCCTCTTGGAACACCCCAACAGGATGTGAATCAAAAAGGCTTCACATCTCTCCAAGTCACTTGCGTTAGGTAAACTTCATCTGTGGAAGTGAATCCCTCCGGTGTCCAGCAGCCCCTCTGTAGGACGGCCTTGGAGAGAGGGCACAGCATCTATTTTGCCTGAAGCAAATTTGCCAGTCAGAGGGTGCTCTGTGTGTGTGTCTAGGATTTCCGCTTTGTACAAATCTGTGAAGAGTAGGTGACTTGCTTTTAATGTGCACCTATGCATTCTGGTCTTTCTAAATTTATTAATGAATCGGTGATGTGTATGTACACATCAATAGCAAATAATTTTGAAAATGGGCTTGCAAGTTTTAAAAATACAGGTGTTCTTGCAATTACTTAGTGTTTTTCAGGTTTAAAGAGCTGTGTTGCAGGTTCTTCCCTTTTGTTTACAAAAAGCGGCTGAGACGGTCCACTTGCCTTTTGTGCCTTGTTCACTGATGTCCTGATTCCACTTGGAACATGGGTGTGTGAAATCCAGTGCTCTGCATTTAGAGTAGCAAGGTTGGTTTGTTTTATTTCCAGAGCCTGGTAAATGTCTCTAAATGTGTCAGATGCCACTTCAGCGCTTTGCCAGAGCAGCAGTTGGAGCAACAGTTGGTAATGCTTGGAAGCATACCTGATAGCTTCAGTTATCTGAACGTTGCATTTTTGTCAGTGGTGCTGGAGAGGCGAATAGAGGATTTGGAGGGCTCACAAGCCATGCAGTACCTGAACAGTGGTTCTGAATTTCCCTTAAGGCAATAGCAGACTTCTGAAACCCATACAACAGAAAATATTAATGTTTCATGCACTCTATTGAAAGCTTTTGCTTGCTGTTGGAATACGCAGTGTCTCATGTTACTAAAAGAGATGGAAATAGACTGTAAATGTGTTGTTTTCTTTTTTCCCCTCAATTTTAATTCCTTTGTATGTTGGCTAAGATTCTTGTCTGTAATCAGTGGCAGGTTTTTGCACTTGGCCAAATCAGCCTGTTGAGAGGGGACAGAGTACATCCCACATGGTAAAGCCTTTTTGTTGCTCCCTGGAGGGAAGGAGGCTTCAGATCTACCACCTGGACCCCTGCCCCTCCCTTCTTAGACCTCGCTTGGCTGCTGGATCTCTCCTGGCAGCCACGGCTGGCTTGGGAAGCCTTTCATTGCTTCCTGGAGTACTTCCTGAAAAGTCTTTAGGGGCTCAATGAGATAAACCTGCTTGTTTCCTCTACGGTTTCCTGATGACTGGTTGACAGTACAACTTTTCCTGTTTCTGGGGGGGGAGGGAAGTTTTTCTTTTCCACTCACTTGACTGGCCAGTCACAGTTACAGGGTGTTGGTTTGTCCATCCTTTTGCTGTAGCTCTGTTTTACCTTTCTTGTGTTAGTTTTATTGTTTTTTCCTTATCCAGACAGTTTAAAATGAAATGTTTAAATTTTGCCAAACCTGTGATGGCCATAGGACTATTTGCACGTGCTTCAAAGTGGGGTCAAACACAGAAGTGGTAAGTCCTTTCCTTCCATTCCGAAGCAATGCTGCAGGTGGTAACTTTTTGCTACCTTGAATCTACCTAATAAACTATTTCATAGAAACCATTTCAACTTCTGTTGTCCAGGGAAAGATTTCCCCTTCCCCTTGCAGACTTCTCCCTTTGGGATCCCTCTCACTGCTGTACTGAGCAGTTGACTTTTGCACTCTTCAGCCTTTAACCCCAGTACTTTTCTAATTGTTGAGACTTTTGAATTCACTGTTGCATTTGGTAGATTGACTGATAATTCATGATCGGAGCTTTCCCCTCAGCTGAGTGAAAATAAATTCATCTTTGGCAGTTTCATTGCTGCTATTTGTGTGTTGCTGACCAGTTCAAAATACAAGGTACTCAAATGCATTAATTTCATTCACAGATTGACTATATTGTGATCATGTATGAGTATATAGTGTATTCTATGTATGTGTGCAATGTTACATATAAATGGAAAATGGATTTGCTAGGTAGTTTGTGTCTGGATCCTTTCTTTAGAAAAGAGAAAAAAGTCGATAGATGTTCTTTCCGCTGTGTCTAGTTGCAGTCTGTATCATCTGCTTTTCTTATTGTCTAGTTATCATATGGTCAAGTGGTATTTTAACTGCAACTCCCAGCTGATTTATGGTAGCTACTTTTAACAATACAAATAATTTCTGCTACTTTAATATAGGCAAATGCAGTTAGGGAATTAAGAATACAAATGTGAAATTTGTTTTGGGTGGCTGAAGAACCAAAACTGAGTAGGAGTTAACTTGCAGTGGTGTCTCAGGTTGTAATTAGATCTAAGAAACTGGAAGTACTATTAACTGCAGTGTATTTCAGGCTTCTGAATTTCCAAAGCTTTGAAGTGAAGGACAATAAAGTGTAGCATGTGGAAAAAATTTTCAGGACAGTCAATCTGTTACTTGTGAATAAATCTTGTGTATAAAAAAAGTAGTAGTATTGTCACAGCTGACAACAGTCTAGATGGTCGTTCAAGAATTACCTAACTCCCTAGCTCCCACACCTCGTACTTTAGGAAATGCAGTTAACTGCATCTTTAGCCTAATTGGCTGCAGGAAATAATCTTAAAATTTTAACTGTCTTTTTCCTTTTGAATAAAAGTCCCCAAGGAAGCTCTTTAACATTAGCAGTCACGTATTGAAAAGTCTTGATGGTTCTTGTATTCAAAGTAATTGTTTTATGGAGGGTTTTGTTTTCATTGTGCAATTAGAAGTTACAAAATACATCGTAAAGATTTCAATTTTTTAAATTTAAGTTCTTATTGCCACTCCAAACACCTGAACTTCCTGACTTAATCTGTACTCAGTTTTGGTAGCAACAGGTAACAGTGTGGCATGTTCAACGGTACCATTGTAACAGAAGGGGTAGGTAATGTATAGAGCGTATGTGCTGCTTAACTGTTCAGCTGCATGGAAGTGAGAGTTTGGGGTTGGAGAACTGATGAAACGGGGACTTTCAGGTTTTAGTTGTGTCTCATTTTTCCCTGCTGTAAAGGAAGTGCAGACCTAAGTGTTGCATTTTTATGTGTCTGTAAGAGCCTGTAATGATTTTGTGGAGATGTACTGACTTCAGTTTGGCCTCAACTATGCATTTAAATTTGGGGAAATAATTTGGGGGAAATTTGAGGACTTGATTTGCAGTGCACGACTTGAAGACTTTGATTGCTAAGCTTCTTTGTTTTCAGTTACTGAGGCCAGTTTCATTTCACATGCCTACCCTTGCATGAGCCTGCATTAGGAATGCCATCTTTCCAGGGCAGTCAGTGGTCTAATTTATCCTTTTAATTTAGGGATTGTGGATGGTACAGGAGCAGCCTGTGTTTTACTACATATAAAACCCCACACAGGCAATGTCCGTGTGATCAGATAACAGTGCTGGTATTTTGGGTGTAGTATCAATGTGCTTTTCCTACCTGTTAGGCAAGTTACTGATTCCTGTCACTTGCCGTACACAGAAGTGCCTTTGAAAGGCTGAGATCTGAGCTATGTATGTCTTTGGTGGCTTTTGAAAAGCTTCAGCTTGAACACGTGGCTGTGCATCTTGGAGCCACCAGTTGCTCAAAACTTTTATTGCTCTGTATCAGTTCCCTTTTCCATGAATAAGTTCTTTCTGTACCTGAAATTAGTAGGTAGTCTGATATTTTATATTATCTAGTGATGACACCATTTTCTCTAGTTTTCAGTAGTCCATACAAGTCATTACTAGTAAGAACTTGTGGCAGGAGAGGAGGGGAAGAGGAGGGCAGTAGATGGCAGCTTGTCAGTTAATTAATATTTATTGTTTTTTCTAGTAGTATTGTACTCATTTGGAGGGGGAATTGCTGAAATATTTGGACGGGACCTGAAACTGCTTTTCATAATCTCAGCATCACTGAGTAGCAAGCCTAACAGCTGCAAGCGTCTGCTCAGTGGGGACCTGCTGCTGCCAGAAATTGAGCTGCTAATGATGAGCAGCTCAGTAGTGTAATTAAGGTCATATTAACTCCAACAGCTCCTCCTACCTTAAACATAAAAATCCAGGAAACCCATTGTGCAGGAGAGCAGTTCAGGGGTGGGTCCTGTTAGGTAGAGAGCTCTGAATCCTTGTGTTGAAAAACAAAGGGAAGTTCAGAGAAATCGAGTTGATCGTAGGGGAATGTTTGATACAAACATCCTATGGTTTCAGGACATCTTTTATGTCACATTGCTGGAGATACTTCTTCAGCAACCTGTCCACAGCACGCACAACTCTGTGTGGTACTGGAGGATTCCTAAGAGTAGCTGGAAAGGTTTTGTTGCTTCTGAAACTGGAGGAAGGTGGTGTGGAAGCTATCATCTAATCCGTGCTGTGATGGGGAGAGTGGGTGAGCAAGGCTTAGAGATCCAGGAGATTCCTTCCAGTCTTGGTGTTTTTCCCTGAATTTCTGAGGTGTGATTTATGAAACATACCTAAAAAATAGTGTCAGTAAATGCCGACAACATTGACTGTGCTATTCAAAGGAAAGTAACCCTCTGTTCAAAATCAGGGAGGTGTTTGAGGGATGCAGAAACCAGTGCTTGAAGTAAAACTACATATGGTATAGGCGTACTATAAGGATGCTCTGTTGTTTCATTTTTGATTCAAAAGACTTGTTCTAGCTGGTGCCATGTCTTTGGAGGAGCTATTGTCTTTTAATCTAGTTCTCCAAATGTCAGATATGGTTACTCTTCTGCATTGAGTTTATGACCTGTAAAATGATAACATCATCACAATTTTAAGCTGTTTGAAAAGCTTCTCTTGTACTTGATGTAACTTATATGACAGATCTTAAAACCAAAGGTTTTTGGTTGAAAATGCTTCTGGGCTAAGACTTCAAAGAGTAACTTACAGCCCAAAGGAAGTCCTGTAAAGCTAAGCAATAAACTTCTTAAAATAGGGTTCATAATGCAAATTCTTAACTGTAGCAGCATTAGTGGTGGTTGTTAAACTGAAATACAGTTTTGGAAAATGTGTTTGTTGGTAATAGGCAAATTGATTAAGCTGGACTTTTTTTTTCTAAATCAGCTGGTTTCCCTGATACTGTGCTTTGGCTGAAAGAACTTAACCTCATTTAAGAATTTGGAAGAAAATCCTTAAGATAGTGCATTGGTGGTAATGTGTGACCTTGTGCTGCTGAAATAAGTTGTTTATCGTGGCTTGGGAGCTAAGTATCTGACCAAATGGACGCTTTATCGCAGCCTGACAGTGTATCATTGTCTTGCAAGGGCAAAATGACAAGTTCCTCTATGCAAATCCTCCTTGTGCAGCCCCTGAGCAGAAGGCTGTGCTGCTTACCCTTCTCTATACAGTGATCTAAGTGTAGCTGTAAGTGGTAGCAGTACATTTTTGGTGGTTATTAAAATCCGAGAATCCTTTAGAAGAGTGGCCAAGTGGGGTTGAAACGGATTTGCACCCCATACAGGAATTATGTGCTTCTGTTGTGTTTGTTGTGTGGATTTCAAAGCACTGCAAAGTCAAAAGTGCTAGGAAAAGTAAGTTTCTAGCAACTTTCCAGAAGTATAAAAGTATCGACTGCATGTGAATAAGTTTTCATCACACTCTGTTTTGTAAATGGGTCCTGTCATGATATGGTTGGTTCAAAAGCTTGTGTGTGTCCAGTATACAGCGTTGCAGCAAACGATCAGCTGCACCAAGGAATGGGTCCGGTGTGACAGGGGCATCAAAGCTTTGTAAGGTGCTTTTCCTGAGTCCAGTCAATAATTAAAGGAACACCTGGAAGTCTTGTTCTTGCACTTTGGTCTGGTTTAATTCATGGGGTTAGAGTGAGGGAGTGATGAGACAAAGTCTACAGGAACTGTTCCTCACTTCTGCTTGTTTTGGTGGCTTGAAATTATGCGGTACCATTTCATATCTGTTTCCACTTTCCCCTTTCTGAAATCAAAAGCGGCCATCTCGGTAGTGTTTTGAAATCTCGTACACAGAAAACACTTTCATATCCTCAGAAAAAGCTGTGTTCTGTGCTTCATTTGCAGTCTTGATTCCTTAGAAAGGAAAGTAATTATGTTGTTGGCTGAAAGTCTGTTTAATGCTTCGGAGAACAGGTTTCTGTGATTGTATTTGCATGATTTTTTTCCCTCTTGCACTTTTTTGAGACATCAGAGTTTCTTTTGCGTAAAGATAGGTGAGCGTTGCCTCTAAAAAGCTTGTGGTGTCTCCGCAGAGTTGCCACTTTCATGCATACCTGGGGAGGATTCTTGCCCAAGTTACTGGGAAGCTGGAAGTGCGATTTCTGCTCCAGGTGGCCGACTGAGAAGTCAGGTTGTCCGTGCTGCAGCTCTCTGAGTAGAGGTGGCGTTTTCCCATACCAGAGGTTGTTTATGTGCCAAGGATGTGTTTTTTCAAAGAAATGCATGCATGTAAATCAGTCTGTGTTTATGAATTTTTTTGATTTCAGGGTGTGGTTGTAGCAGGCTGGCTCTTTCTGTACTCGAAGTCATGAAAACAAACAGCAACAACAAAAGGGGTGAAGCAAACGAAACGCTGAGGAGACAGGGAGTGTGTGATTTTAAAAGTGGTGATTAGGGAGGGTAACTCGGTGCCTCTTTCGCCTGTCTTTACGAGGCCCTGTGTCTGTTTTAAGCTGCTCCAGGCACTGCAACCTAGTCTCAGCAAGCGTGTCAGCGTGAGGCACCTCGAAAGGGGGAAAGGAGAGGGTGGCCTGTTTCTGCCCTTTGTGTGTGTGCGGGAAGAGGAATGACATGGTGTTTGGCTTTCCACACAGCTTTTTAAACCCGTAACCTCCCCAAGCTTGAACTGAGGGTGCTTGTTTGCCATGAGACCAGAGGTTTTGTTGTTGCCTGTATCCCAGAAAGAGGTTTCTCCTGGCTCTATTTATGAGCCAGTGCTGTTTGAGCTGGCTGTGATTAGGAGGAAGGAGGGAGGCAATGAATGTTGTGCCCTCTTGTTTTTCTCTTGTACAGGAAGAGAAAAGCTGAGGAGCCTGTCTTCCTCCTCTGAGTCAGCTGTGGTTACGGTTTGCTGAGTAGGCGTGCATGTTTTGAAGGGAAAAGCAGCTTCAAATTAAGTCAGCTAAATACTGTGCCCAAATAAGTTTGGGGAAGTTCCCTCACCTTGGACATACTCTTGTTAGAGCTGACAGTTTGGGGTAAAACTGGTTTATGATAATTAGGCAAACTTGTATGCATTGAGTAATTCTTGAGCTAAACAGGAAAGCAGGTGAGTGTGCCCTGGTGAGTTTTCCATTTTGATACCTGTTGTTACCGCAACAAGTTGAGGTACTGAGCCGCAGTGAGAAAGTGGATTAAGTATTACACCAGTAGTATGATCACCCAGCAAGGGTGAGCCATGTGCCTGCGTACTGTGCATGTTATGTTGGGTGACTTGTGGTCAACATGAAAAAAGAGGGTCTGGGAGAAGACTTCATAAAATTAGGAGATAACTGGGGAGGCAGAAGTGAGCATCTTCCATGTGGTGGAATAGAAGCAAAAAGGATGCCCAAGGAGTTCCTGCAGGAATCTGACAGCACAAAAAATTCAGCTGAAAGTTGATAGGTAAATGTAATCATATTATGAAGCAGCTCTACCAGTATTAGAAAATGAAACACAGAGACCGACCCAATTCCCCCACTGTTGTGTTTGGCCTGTCATTGTCGTACACAGCAAAATCATTTAGTTGAGAACTTCAGTTAAAAAAACAAAGAAACTGATGTGCGAATGTTTGTCTTCAGCAAATGCTTTAAGAATGTACTACACTTCAAATTTTTGAATAGTCCTGTTGATATCGGTTGGGTACTCCAGGAAAGTGAGAACTAACTTCAGTTGGCACCAGTTCTTTCCATATGAGAACAAATGTGTGCTCTGTAAGGTGTCCTGCTTCTCTTTTCCAGTATCAACTGTGGAAAGTACTGGGACACTTCAATGAATTTTTAACTGAGCCACACAAAGACGCTTTTAGATCAAGTGGTGACACCTGCAGTCTCAATTATCAGTACAGGGTTGAAATATTAGCTATAGGTGATGAGGAGTGGACTGACAGGTGAGTGAAAAGATTGGAAGTACCAGCATATCACAGTGTCCATGTAGCAATAAAATGGGTGGCCTGTTGCTGAGATAAAATGGAGGTAAGTGAAATTCTTGTTCCACCTGGGACTCAAGGACTGTGCTCAGGGGTTCAGTGTTAGGACACAGGAAGCAGCTGACACTGGCTTGATTTTTGCATGTGATTTCTCCAGTATTTTGCAGAGAAGCCTGGCTCCTAACCATACACCTTCTGATGCTACTGGTTGTTGCCAGTGTGACAGGAAATGTTAATTTTTTTCTTTTGTCTTTAGTTGCTGTATCTTTGCTAACAGAAATAGTCTGTTCTTATTTTGTGACAGAGGTGGAAACTCATTTGCTCTGCTTTTTTTCTGTATCTTATCTTTTTTTCCTGCTGGAATGAACATAATATGATTTGTAGTGGCTAATTTTTGGACAAACTGATCTGAAACGAAACGTAAATGATACTGTGTATTTTGCCAGCACAACTGGAGTTCTAAGTGTACATCCTGTTTGTCATTTTGTTTTGCTGTTTTGTGAGGACTTCGATCATGGTGAAGTTGCAAGAAAGTGTATAATGGTGTTTAAGTGGAAGAGGAATGCATAAAAGCTGTCTTACTAGTCATAAGCCAGTGCTCAGCCTGTATAAGAGACTTTGAGCTGACCCCCCCAGGAAAAAAATAGAAAAATATGTGGTCTTTCTGGCTGGATGCAAAATTAATATTTTTGATGCATACTAAATACTAAGCTGTCTCCTCTAGAGTTTCTGGTTCAAGGTGAACAAGTTCCTTTCGTCACTAAATGTTGTCTTGGGTCTTGGTAGATTGCTGAGATTTGAGAGCAAGTTTCCTCTTGCGAGATATGATCACTGCCACTTGCAGTTTGTGGCTTCTGGTTTTTGTACTAGAAGCTTTAAGTTAGCTGTAGGGTGCTGGGGAGTGTTTTGAGGCTCGTGATGTTTGGGTACCTGTGACATGAATATTCTTTGAACCCTCCAGGACAAGTATCTCTGTGCTGCTTGAGGTTGGGGAGGATTGAGGTTAAGACAGAGAACGACTCTTTCAGATTGTCCTGTTTTCCACACTGAAAATACCTGATTCATGAGCTGGAGGAAGAGCTGTGATTTATAGGCTACAAAAACAACCAAATGTGGTGTTTATCTGAAAAGTTTGATCTGCTTTTGATACTAAAGAGCAGGGTATTGCAGAGCTTTAAAGGATACCATGCTCTGAAGTGGTGGGTGTTTGTTGTGGGTGTTTGTTTGGTGTGGGTTTTTTTTTTTTGTGTGTGTGTAACTTGCATGGGCTATTTCACTTACCTCCTAGGCTGTCCAGAGACTTTCTTTCACCACATAATACCTCTGCCAAAGGACTTATTTTGGGGGCAGATGCACAAAATTTAAGGAAAATCAAGCAACTTCCTTCTTTACTAGGTTGTTCCCTAAAAAGTCGTGCTGTGCAGCAATGATCAGAGGTTTATATACAAAGAAGCTTCAAACCAGTGGTGTGAAAAAGGTTGATCATTGTGTTCTTTCTCATAAAAGTGGTTCTTTGATTGTAAGTTGTAATGTTGCTTTGTTCATTGAAACAGTGCTAAGATATGTATGTATACATATATAATGTGTGTATGTGTATTATGAGTGTATATATACATACATATATAAACAAAAATATTAGTACTAACTTTAGTTGGCACTTTTAAAAAGTGGTCAGTGCACAATAGCTTAGCTCAAGGCACGTGGCCTTGTGCATTGAGAAAGTGTAACTGTTTGGTGTGGTGCTACCCCCTGATTTATCTCTTATTCTGTTTAAAGTAACGATACAGGAATGTGTTCTGCTTAGCAAATTGTGCATGATTTTTTTCCCCCCTCCCCCCTTGCTGTTGAAGTGCCCCATACTGCAGGAGGCACAGATGATGTACGCAAGAGTTCGGTATTACAGTTCTGCTCTAAGAATTTTCTGTCCTTGCTAGTGCTGTTCTAATTAAAATGGTTCCACAAATATAAATGTAAACCATGCCCGTAGAAAATTGGTGCTGGAGTATTCATCAAGAAATGTTCTCCTGCAGAGCTTGTGGGTTCAACCATTTCTTCTGGAGAATAAAATCTTTGGTGATGACACCTGTGGGGAACAGCAGTTGCAAATGGTTTTCATCAAATGCCAGTGGGAATTTCTCCCCAGAAGTATGCTTTAGACTTACATAGGCAACTCTCAAAATATTTTAAAAATAGTTCTTTTGGGGACAGATGTCAGCTGTGGTTTATGTCTTTGGATCTGATAACAATATGCCTGCTCTTCAGAAGGCATGACTATGGGTAAAAAATTGTCTTCAAGGTTTCACGGATGTGTGACAAGAGGGAATGGAACCTGAGAAGTGATGTGGGGTGACACCTCCTGCATTTTTTGAGTGCCTTTTTTTGCAAATCTGAGCTGATTGATACATGGCGTCATCTCTCAGCAGTTTTATTGCCTCTTTTTGGTAACTGAATACATCCAGGTGGGTTAGATGTGGTAACGGTTATCTGGTTGGGAGTTTGGAAACCCTGTTGTCTTTTGAAATGCCTGCGAGATGATGGATCACTGCTGAGGATCTTGCACCATCTCACAGTATTCTGTGGGCATTTTTGTGCAATGTTGTCACTGAAATATCTGCACCTTTAACCCATTTGATTCAAGTTTGAATTTGGGTTAGTTCAAAGCTTTCCCCCCCTTTTTTCTGGTCTATAGAGAAAATTGTTTTGGTGATAAAGATGTAGCTGGGATCTTGGGTTAGTTCTGCAATACCTATGGGTAATTTTTCCTCTAGTGCAAATGTGATCCTTCCTTTCTTCCCACACTGTGTAAAATGAACAGGTCAGGCCTTCTTTTCCTGCTTGTGAGTTGGTCAAATGCCTGCTCTCACTTGCATGCTGTTCCGGCTGGGGGTCTCTCTGGAGGCTTAGCAAAACGGAAGAGAGATGTTATTTGTCATCTTTTACATTGTCAAATTATTCTAATTTTGGAATAAGGAACTGCTTTCTTAAGGGAATTACTTATCTTCTTGGAAAGCTGGCTGTAAAAGTAAGTCTGTTATTAAATGGCTTTGTAAGAAGTGGATTAAAACTTCCTGATTTATTGTTTAGCAGGAGAATTGTTCATTGTTCAGCAGGAATTTAGGTTTGTTTAGCAGCAGAATCAGAAATGAGTAACTCATACTGATGGTGACAGTTTCAATAATTTATTTTCTGATAATGAAATAAAGTCCTTGGTCAGGCCTTGGCCCCCTTTACCATCTGTCATTAGTTACTCAGTTTTAGGGCAATGCTTACAAATGTTTTGCTTAGCATTCCTACACCTGTGGAATGCTGAGTCCTGAGCATAACAGGTGGGTTCTTTACCCTCCTTCATGCATCTTCCTCACTCCTGTGCACATTTTGTATTTCATTTTTCTTCCTTTTTTTTAAACATTTTGGGAATTCCCCTTTGTAACTACAAACAGTATACTGTATTGCGCGTGATTTATTAGTACTGATACTGTTATGGCACGTTTGAGTCTTGATCTACCTAATTAAAATGTTCTGAAGGAATTCTGAGCTGCAAATAACATGAAGACAAACATAAAGAGTAATAGAGTTACCTATACATGCATGTAAGCTGGGAATGCATAGGAAAGCTTTTTCATTGCTTTTAAGCTAGCAAAATTGGAGGTGATAATTTCTTCTTGAAATCTTGTCTTACTTGTTTGTTTCTCTATATACATACATCTATAGAGTCTTTTCTTAGCAACCCCCTACACGGAGTGAGGACAAAGGCAAGCTTTGATAAGTCAGGCTGGCAGGAGAGGTGCTGTGTGAAGCCCAGGCTGGGCCTGCTGAAATTCCTCTTGTCCGATGTGCAGGCACCTCCATCATGGGGCGGCAGCCGTAAAGCCACTCCTGGTAAACAAGCTTGCAAAGTCTTCCCGCTGTCCCAAATTTCAGGTTGAGGAAGAGGTTTGAGAGAGGAGAGAAAGAGTGGATGACTGCAGAAAAGTAATTAAATACTTGTCAGAGCGAGTTTCGTCCCTCTGGCTGTGTGTCAGCGAGGGGCACGCGCTGCCGTGTGCGCGCACGCTGGCACTCGGCTCTGCAGCTGGAGCTCTGGAGCAGCCATTTATGAATGAGGCACCAGAAGGGGGAGGAGGGGATTTCAACTACAATAACAGTCTGCTACTAGGTTTCATTCACTCCTTGCAATCTCAGTGTAATTGACGCTGTATTTTAATAATACTATGTCCTATTTTTTTAAAACAAAAGACATTCCTCCTTCTTCTCATTGAATCTGTTGTGTGATTTACTTAACTTCCATGCCTTCCTGATCTCTTCCCCTTCCCCCCCTGAAGCCCACCCACGTGCTAAAGGTCATGGCTCCTTGTTTTGTTTTTTCTTTAAAACAAACCAACAAACCGCACAGCTACTCCATTTGCCTTCTACCCCAGTCAGGAAGCATAGGCAGAGCTATGCACCTCATCGCTCAACTCCCCTCCGATGCCCCTCACCGCTCTGCGTGCAGGCGTGGTAGCAGCGCTCTTCGGCTGTCCTGCGTCACCAGCCCCTGACATGGCTCTTGTCAGAGGAAGCATCAGCCTGATTTGAGGCACAGGGAGGCCTGGATTGAAGGAGGACTGTGGCTAGTGCAGAGCTCCCCCTCCTTCTAGCTACTTTAGGTAGCCCATTATTTTCGGCACTTCAGACCCCTTTGTTGTGACTGAATTGAAGCCGGGTGACAATGGCACCCTTGCTTCCTATTCACAGCAAAATGAAGAGACAGGACATTGTCCTGAGCATAATTGAGCCTCTATCAAAATAAAAACACAAAGAGACAGGCAACTCAGTTAAAGCTGCTTGTTTGAGCTCTAACAGTGGAGGCTGTTTAGGACTAGAAACCTAATTACCCACAGTAAGCTTTTTAAAGCCAGTGCAGCATCCCTTTTTAGTTTAAGGCATGCAAGTTAAAAAAATTTTTTTTGAGCTATTGAATGTTATTTACAAGTAGTGATATCACTGATGACACCTCACAAACCACCTACTTCCCAAATTTTATTTTATTTTTTTTTTAAACCCAAGCCAGGTCCACAAGAGATCACAAGTTCCAGCATCAAGAATATCTCCTCAGCTTAGACAGCTAAACCAGCAGTTTCATAAAATGTTTAAGCAGCATGTGCTTGGTCAAGTTTATATTGTCTTGTTTCAGTACTGCAGTTTTCATTTGCCCCAGTAAAGCTGTGGTGTTAGCTGTTGTTCTTCCTGTCTTTTGAAGTCTCAAAACATAATTAGTCTTCTTCCACTTTACATAAAGCGCAGCATTCTTCTGTAACCAGTCTCATAAGAACTGCCGTAAAGTGGCCAAAAATACTCCATATGTAAGTTCGTTTTCCTAGCCTAGATGAGAAGCTTTGCGAGTCACTTCCACTGCAGTGCTGATTTGTCGGCTGTAGGAGAGTGAAAATGTTTGTGCCAGTTAGTGGCAAGTTGATGCTGCTGCTTATCCTCCTCCTGACTAACAGCCCAGTCTCTTCCCTGATCATCCTCAAGTAAGGGGTAGTGCACACTGCATTAAAACAATTTAAAAACCCTATATTGTTATCTCCAAAGAAGTTGGTGTTTTGATCTTCTAAGGATGTGCTAGGATTTAATCCACTTAACCTTGCACTAAGTAAATGGTAATTTCCTAGGAGATATTGAAAAGTCTGCATATTGTGGTGTGCCTAATATATGCAGGGGGGCAGATTTTCTAATAAGGAAAATCTCAGTAAAGAATAGGGATCTCCGAGCTGGCCTGTGACTTCAGAAAGACTCTTTAAAAGGCTTATTTGGCTGGATATGGCAAACTGATGAAAAGGTTGGGAAGTATGGTGAGGGAAACTAATTTTTATATGTGATCCTTTGAGAATTGTATCTAGTGGGAATGAATTGTCCCAGGGGTGGGGGGGGAAGCTTCATCCTGCTTTTTTCCTGTTAATATTACGATTCTGAAATAATTTTTGAACTGGGTAGGCATTCTACATTTTGGAGACAAATGCTGAACTGTTGGTTGAATGCGTTGTTGCTGAAGGCTGTCATCGTGAAGTGAGTGAAGGCAGAAACACCAGCATTTGTTTGGGCAGATAGGGTTGAGCAGAGCTCCCCTCCTCAGAGCAAAATCTGGCCAGACCACTTTTCATCCTGGTGATACCAAAGTGAGCAGTGATAAACTTCTAATGATATAAAGCGAAGTAATCTGGTTCCCTAAGATCCGTACCCTTTTTAGTGTTGGAGTTAAGGGCCTCTTTGTGACTCATATCCACTAATGTAGACACAAGTCTCTGTCTGAAGAAAAGCCTTAAGGGATAAGTAAGCTGAGATGAGTTGAGAGGCTTGTGGGCTGTGAAAGGCTGGCTAACAGTGACGGGAATGAGACTTCAAGTTGCTACAAAAAGTGTCTGCAGATTATGTCTTTCGCTGATGAGCAATACACAAATAATGGAATATAGTGCAGAAATCAGTTTTCATGTAAAGAATTAAGTACTTGGAGCATAGTATGGGCATAGGAGTTGATAAGCTTGCACCTTCAAGACCCAGCAGGCAGAAAGCTTTTGAGCAGTAGAAGCAGGCAAAGACTTGGCTGTTCTTCTACCCCAGCCTGCATATAGTCTTATTTGCATTTTTTTTTCCTGAGAGTCAACCAGATCAACACCTTGTTTCCGTGTGAGTGTAGGCTGCAGACATGTTTAATATGACCCCACCAAAGTGGTGCACAGGCATCTGCAAAATCCTGCTCTAAATGTTTCAGGGAGGTTTTTGGGGCAAGTTTTTATTTAAGTTTTCTATAAACAAGGAAGGTACTGGAATGTTTTGGGTATCTTTTCTGGAAGGACCTTCTCAGTCTCTCATTCTCTCTCTCTCTGCAGTAACGTATCATTTATGTTGATAGGATGCTCAACCAAACACATGCTACCTAAATATTTTGCGAGATTGTTGGCTTATGGGGCTTAGTTCAGGAGATATCCTTGATGCTGGAACTTGTGATCTCTTGCGGACCTGGCTCGGAAGAAAACGCGGTTTGGGAGGTAGATGGTTTGTGAGTTGTCGTCAGTGATATCACTACTTGTAAATTCTTGCCTAGCTATTTTTAATATTTGGAAATGTGCAAAGCCTGTCAGTATGCCAGTTTTATAAAACTGTTGAAGAAAGTGTAGGAAAAAGCTCATCTTGCACCACATAAGTGAGCTCTTCCTGTCAAGGTTAAATAAGAGGACTCTGAACTCCACCGATCAAAGGCAGGCACACTTAGCCGACGAGTAACTTTAGAGGTTTAGCTCAAGGCAATGTTCAGTGGTTGCCCTCCAATTCTGAGCCCTCTGCTAATAAAACTCCTTTCTCCTTCTCTGAGATTTACCTAGTTGCACATTAGGGACTAGGATTTGGGAAGGGAAGTGGGGAGGGATGTGTTTGTGGCTTAGCAGTTTCAGACATGTTCTTTGGGGGTTTTATAAGCTATTTAGTGAAACTGAGGTGAAACAAAGAAGGAAAATACCTCTTAGTTTCCTCATATTAATGTATTATTAAACAAACAAACCCACAACAATTGCCAGTTATTTTTGTTATGTGGAAAATATATATTATTTTATTTTGTGGTTATCTTTTCTTGAAATTAAATTCATTTGTTGCCAATGGTAGACTAAGTGAAGACTGAAAGGAGATAGGGGAAATCCCGGATTTTCTAATCTTTATATCTAGTATGAGCTAAGCCTCGGTTCTGTACTTGCTAGGTGATTTCCATTTGAGCAGCTTGAACATAACAAAATTAAAGATTCAAAATGAGCCCGTGGGGTAAACCGATGGACTATTCCCATTCTTCAGGGAGAAACCACGCGGAGAGGGCCAAGGCTGGTTGCATGCAGAGTTCTGTGTAGGTACGTGGAGCTGTGACCTTGCTGTAGGTTAAAATTTTGCACGAACTACTGGCTTGGGTGCAGTTTTCAGTTCACACATTTCAGAATAAACTCTGTCCTCAAGCTTCTTGACTGCATCTGGTTTTAAAATATCCCTGTGATCTCCACGTGAATTCTTTTTCCTGTAGCATACAGACTTACTGCCATGCTTCCAGACCAGTTTGGTGTTTCGAACATAAAGAACACGTTATCTCTATCTCTGCTTGTCTTGCTGATTTCTTTCATTGTAGAGCTTTTTTTGCATGACGTAAATTTGCCCTTATTTATGTCTGGGGCTGAAATTTTTTATCTGTAGTTCAGCAGCAATGGGCTTATCTGATAAATAAGGTGATACCATGTGATATTATTATGGATTGTTCTGGGTTTTAGTTGATTCTAAGCTACTGCAGGAATTTTTTTAATTGCCACTGACTTGAGCACTTTTTAAAACAAATCGAAAAAAACCCCAAAACCCACCACCAAAGCAGAACATGGCCCTTCTGTGTTTTTGTATGCTGGGACCTTTGCCTTGGAGGTAATTAAAAATATAACTGTTCTCCTTAATGGCATTTCTACACAGCTGTATTTTTTTACCAAGCACTGCATGTTTGGGTGCAGCTGGTTGAACAGAAACATAATAAACATGAGAAATGGCTGGCATTGTACTCAGAGGTTCTTAAATATATGCATGTATATATATATATATATTTATTTAAGAGCAGATCCTGTACAGCAGCTTGAGTTACACCAGGAAGCCTGGAGAGCTTTTTGAAGTGACCTTGGAAAGGACAAGTGCAGTTAGCGAGGTGCTGGCTTGGCTTGTCATGGTAAGTTCATCTATATTCTCTAGTCATATAGACCATGTTGTAGTTGCTGGGGGTGGTGGGGGTCGGTGTTATTTGCTTGTGTGAGTTCTGGGTTTTTTTGGGTTGGTAAGTTTTTTTTGGTGGGTTTTTTTTTTTTTTTAGACTGCTGTAACTTGTGTCCCTGCCCCTATGTTCTCCACAAATAAAAAGATGAGCTTGGACGTGGGTCAGAACTGTAATTGCTTACCATTGGGGGTGGCTTGCTTTGGTTAAAACTGGTCCCATCTACGATAACCTTGCAGTTTGTCCTCCTCAGATCATCATGACTCTGTACTGGGGACTTGACATCTCATGGTCAGGGATGAGAGTCTTTTATCATAATTTGAGCACCCTAACTTCACTGAAAGAATAAACTCTACGAAGCAGGTTCATGGGAAGGGCAATACAAAATGCCTTGGCAGCCTTGGATTGTAGAGTTTACATAGTTTTTCAGTACTGTTTAGGTATTTGCTCCTGTAACATGGTCTTGAAGGAGTCCTGTTTAGAAATAAATGACTTTTGTTTTCAGCAAAAGTTTATGGCAATTTTGTCTCCTTTGTATGTCTCCTTCCTCCACAATCCAAACACGTGCAGTTCACAGCTAGCAGCTTTGCCTCTGTGTGTGTGTGTTGGTACCCCTGCCATGTGAGTGCAAAATATCTTCACGTTTCAGCTCTACAGGTACAGGTTCAGACCTACTCCGTTTTTCTTCTGTAGTCGTATAATACTGATGCCTGGATCAAGATGTGCGCTTCCCCCCCCGCCTTTGCTCTCTGTGGTTTTTTAGGGTAGCTACTAATGGGCATCCAGCTCTGGAACTAACAACCATGGGAGCTCAGGTATGGAGGTTGTGGGTGCCTGCTGTGACTGTGTGACCTCTTCCTTTGAGTGGACTGGGACAAACAGGTTAGGCAAAAGTAGCTGTGTTTTTCAGTAGTACTTCTACCAGGTCAGTGAGGCTGGTAATGTAAAGAAAAATGCAGGATCGCCAACCTTTACCTTAATGGCAATGCATTGCCTATGAAAGCCTTGGCTTGTAGCCTGGGAAATTTAAGCAAAACAAAAATGCGATGATTGTGGTGATAGCAAAGAAGGTTGTTGACCAGCAATATTTTGGTTGCTTGGCAGGACTGGGAGACTTTGCTGCTGCTTCTCAGAAATGCAGAGCTCTGAAGTGCAGTCTTGGGAAAAAACCAAAACAAGACCAACAGAAACCCTCAAACAAACAATCCCACCACAGAAGCAACAACTGTTCAACACTGGACATTTGCAAGCACTATGTTGCTACCTCAGGTGTCTCTAGCTGAAGGCATAGCTTTTGTTTGCATGGATTCTGTGTGGGATGAGGAGCCCAGGCTAGTGGCGTGGTGATGATGCTGAGGCAGAGCTGCTCAAAGTCTCTCGTTACAGGGCCGGGCCTGTCAGGAAGGCCCTGTTCGGTGGATGATTGCCTGAGATGACTGGCTTATGAGCTGTTACCCCCGTACCCCAAGTGTTTGAGCATTTTGGGAAATAATGAAGTATCTTGATAGTTTCTGGAAACTTTGTCTGAAGTAAGTAAAAGTTAAGTAGGCATTGGCCTTGTGTACATCATCTGGGAGCTGAGAAAGGGGAATCGGAGTGAAGCTCAGACTCTGAACACACAGCCTTTGAAATCTTAAAACAACACAGTATACAGCATTTCCTTCATGCTGGTCAATTGTCTCCATCTCTGTCACTTAAAGTAGTACCTCTTCCAGTAGGGCTTGGGATGCTGCCTCTTTAAAAATAATCAAGGTCTGGGTGACAGGATCTGAATAATATGCTTCTCGGTGCTAAAACAGAGACCAGTAGATACAAAACTAAATATTATGTGATGAGCCCTTGATGATGCTACTGTTCATAAATAGGGAACCAAGCAACATGCACGTGGAAGTTGTCTCTGGGTTTTTCCTAATGTACTAGAGTACTGAATGTACCATATCAAGTTCTAACACGCTGTTTTCCTTCCATTGCCATCTGTTATCTCTCTTCTGGTCCTTATCTTTAACTCTGCAAATCCGCTTAGAAATTTCTTGAAAATACGAAAGAGGGAAGCTGGCTCTTAGGTAATGCTTTTATTCATGGAGCATTTGTTTTTATTTGCACCACCATCTTTATTTCATCCTGGTATCTTCCTGTGTGTTTTGGGTGCAAGACTAGTGTGATCTAACTTGCTGACTCCAGTAATATCATGTGATTTAAGAACGAAGTATTGGAAGTCATAAGTTCCGTAAGTTTGTCACTTCCTCAAAGTAAAAAATAAAGAGTATTAGATGCGCCAGCCTTTTCCATCTGACTAACGTCCAGTGTATAAGCAACTTATTTTCATGCTCACAGAAACTTTTCTTTCCCAATCTCAAATTTTAGAAACCCTGAGAGTAAGCGCCTGCTACACGTAATACTTGAGAACATCCAGGTAGTGGTCACCATGTTATTCTGTTTAATGTGCCGGTCAGTGAGATAATAACATATGTTTATTGTTATTGTGGGGATTTAGTTTGAACTTGGAAGGGCAGCGTGAGTTTCCAGGATGCTGTCCATGTATGGTACTAATGCTCCTCAATTCATGTTTTACTATTCTCATGGTAAAGTCTTCTGACCTAACGAATAAGGGGGGAATAAGAGGAATACAGGCAATAAGATGCTAACAAAGTTAATGACATTTGGGATGTGAACGCAAGGAGAATTCATGTTAAGAGTGTTCCGTTATGTGCTTTGATTTGTTTTTAGGATAAGGAACTACGGTCTTGATGCTGCAAATCCTTATGGCTGCAGAGCTGCTTTTGAGTATTGAGAAGTTTCAAAATGGGGTAACAGAAGGATTGTTCTTTTTGTGAGGGTGGGAAAGGACATTCCCCCCTTCTTTTGGTAATTCAAAATCCTTTGGTTTACTTGCTCTCAAAATGAAGACAGTCATAAGTGATAGCTGAATATGATACTGTTTGTTCCGTTTATATAAATTTTGCTTTGAGTTGAGTTCTGGCAGCTTTGCTGAGTGGGAAGCTGATATGTTTGGCCTCTGTAATGGCTGTGTGGGCTGTCATTAGGAGGTGTTTTGCAGAAGTTGCTGTATCTTACCTTCTCACTTCGTTATAAAGCTTAAACATGCGATCTGCCCTCTCCCAGCTGGCGCTGTATTTGTGGGTCTGAAGTGGTTTTAAAAACCTGGGGTTGCCAGGCTTGCGCAGCATGTAGCTTGTATTGCAGATTGGCTAGGAGCTGCTGTGCTCTTTCTGGTTTTGTACCCCAAGTATTTTTATTAGCAAGGTACCTGCCTCTGAAGGAGAGCACCTCACTATGTAATTATGAAATATGACCTCGCATTGCAAAACAGGGCTTCCACATTCAGATAAGCCAAACCACATGATCCTAAACTAGGCTAAATACTCTATCATGCTATTGGAAATCGGGACTAGTGTTAGTAAAGCAAAGTGTGGCGAGCTGGAAGAACTTCAGGACCATGAGGGAAAGAAAAAGTTACCAGGTCAAACAGTGTCACGTAAGGGGCTGTGCTTGATTCAGAATGGTGAGAAGCTCCTTGCTGTGGTAAGTAAGTAGCTCATCCTGCCAGATCACAGAAATAAAGTATGCCAATAAATTAGCTCTTAAATTGTTGAACTAAAAATGAAGTTACAAAGGAAAATTGCCTCTTTTTCTGGCAATTTGTGCATGCGAGTTAAGGGCAGACTTCCTGGAGACCACAACACTGGTCATGGCAGATATGTAGGAGATGCTTGTTGGTGTTGTCAAATGGCTGCACCACATGCAAAGAAGGGAAATTACGTTACGTTAGTTTCTATGTCCTCCAGAAGAACATTGGAGATTTCCCTGTAAATTATCTGTACATGTAGAGGAATTTTAACTTGCATAACCATGAAATTCTCTTTAGATTTTAGGCAAACATTTGTTGTGGAGGCCTGCAAAACATCAAGGCAGAAATTAGCAGAAGAGTAGCTAGCAGATAAGCATTGCAAATGCTCAGATATGTATCTGAATCTTTTTGGTTTAGAAATTGGGTTTGGGATTCTTGAGAGAGCCTGTTCTCACGATGAGATGCCATGTAAAGCCCAGACTCCCACTAGTCAAGAACAGCACACGTTTAGCCTTTCATTTAAAGGATTGAATCCCTGTGCTGAGCAGAGGTGGTGTTAGATGTGCTTTGCATCCAAAAATTACAGTGAGGGTCTCTGGCTAAAAGTTTTTAGGAGATATGAAATCTGGTATTAAAAATTAAATGTTTTGCTAACTAAATGTTTCTCTTAATGTGCTCACAATTTTCCTGAATGCATTTTAAAGTGTAATACGTACAAAAGAAGTAGGAATAGGTACAAATGCAGAGATCTGCTTAGTTATTAATCTTTGGAGGTTTTCTTTGTCAACTACGTGAAGTGCAGTCAGTCTTTTTCCAAGGCACTTGTGTAAAATATATCAGAAATATATAAAAATACTTATTATCCATGCACACCTGTATATTTTTATTCAAGTCATAGTTGGGGCCCCTGAGGTATAAAGCATTTATACTCTGTGTGTTTTTCCCAGAGTGTTAAGGTAATGCTTGCACTAAAACCTTTAACTTTTAGTGACATTTTGAGATTGTGTGGTTGGTAAATGAGGGTACTGCTTGTAAGGTAACCTTGTTTAATCGGTGGTAATGTTTAAAAAAAAAAAAAAAGGAATAAAGACCCCCCCAGTAGTCTCATGTTGAGACCAAGATAATGGCTATCATTTTTTTTCCTTAGAAAATCATAATCTCTTGCATTGAAAATACATGGAAGTAATAGTACGTAGGTTTTAGCAATCATGAGCAACTGTTGGCAGGGGTTAATTCTAACTTGTATTTTGTTTTGCCTTTGATTCTACTGGTAACTAGCCTACCTGTGAGCACGAGAGTTTGTGTTCTCAAGTTTCATGTCAGAAATAAGAATTCTGTAATGCACTTCCTGGTTTCTGATGCAAGATGTCAGTTTTTGGGGGGCTATAGTGAAGAGTCTCTAACGGTCATTCTTCCTACTAAACGTGGTGTTAATTGGAAAAGCGAGTGCTTCTCCTAAGCTCATTAGAAGTTTTATGCTCAAATTTGTAGAAACACAGATCTTAGTCCAAGATGCTGTTTCGGTGAAGGCTGGTTTCAGAGATGGCAGTGGAGAGTGCTGCTGCCTCCTTCACGCTGCGTCTGCAGGAGGTGTGACTGAGCTGTGCGAGCATTACCTCTGCTACCTGCCTTACCCTGACTCTCCCAGGAAGCGTGAGCAGGCACAGCCAGAAAGATGGGCAGTTGTGATTTTTAACTATGCTCAGGGTTTTGTGATGTCCAGATAATCTCCAGAACTTGGGGAATGCAAGTACGGAAAGTCCCGTGTGAAGGTGCTCTTTGTTCTTGCGTTTCTGTGTTGCAGCACTTGCATACTTTCTGATGAGTTAATACGTTGTAATCCAGGCCGTTGCATATTGTCAAGTCACTTCTATTTATGATATATAAAAGGAAGGTGGCCTTGCTAAATTCATGGGGGTTTTTACATTTTAACAATTGGCTCATTACTAAGCTTGGAGACCGGGGCGGGGGAAGCTTTATTACATCTCCAGGTGGCTAAGAAATTTTGCCCTTTTCTGCCACTTGGCTCTAGTGATCCACACAAGACCCTCATCTCCTAAGCTCTCGATAAACCAGGATGTGGCTGTACCAGTGATCGTGTGATCACTGTTCTCCCCAAACCAGCCATGCTCCTCTGGGCTGAGGGATTCACCGAGCCCAGGCTGGAGCTTGTCACGACAGAGGTGGTTTGAAGTAGCTTGTGGAATGAACTTCTAAAGCAGTTTTGGAGTAAATTCATTACCTGCAGAGTCCATTGAGAAACAATGTTTTTATCCAACTTTTTCACTCTGGGTAATGTAGACGTGATGTTATTACATCTGTCAAATATGCCTATAAATGCTCCAAGTGTTACCTGAGAAAGGGGAAACACATAGGATCACTGTAACCCCAGACTAAGCTCTTACAAGCATGTTAGTACTCAGTTGATGGGTGGTGGTTTAAATCTCTCTGCAAATTATCAGTAATGAGTCTAAAGTTAAAAACAGACATGTATGTGTAGAGATCTGGGGGAAATACTTCTGACAAAAAAAAAAGGTGCTGTCATAGAGAACTTCATTAATTTTATTTTTTTTTTTTTAAATACCTTAGTGAAGTTTGGTTGAGTGTCTATTAGTTTACTTGGTATGGGCATCCAAACTTTCAACACATTCTAAGTGTTAATGTCATGAAGTGGACAGGTGCTGGAGTTGAAGGATCTCCAGAGTGATGACGGGTGCAGAGGAGCCAGTGCTGCCATGCTGGGGCGGGCAGAAGTGAAGCCAGACAGCTCTGACACAGGGCAGGGAGAGACGCTTCAGCCTTCAGATGCGCTCTGTGGCTATCAAGTGACTTAAAGAAATTCTCCTTTTGTAGAAAAGGAGAATATTTTTCAAATACACTGTCATGTCTCAAAGCATGTTTTTAAAAGCATGATCAGGTTTTCCCCATTTTCTGTGTGCCTGTTTATGCCTTAGCCTATAGAAAAACAGGCAGTGTCTCCATCTGTAAATGCATCTTGGAAAGTTTTGACAATGTATTTTTATTCTGTATTCTGTTTTTTCTGCAAGTTTTGAAGCAGGCATTTTGCATAAATTTGTCATAAATCTGGTTTAATTGCTGTGGCTAGCACCTGTCTGTTGTTTTCTTTATGCCTAGTGTGGTCGGTGTTTTGAAGTGTAGTTTGGATCAGTTTACCCGCACTGATGCATTTACTGCAGTCTTTTTGATACAATTCAAAAACCAAACAAAATAACCTGATTTATTGCAAACTTGGCATAACTATCTGTGCTCTTGCAACTGGCCACGCGTACTCTGCTGCCTTCTGTTGTACAGAACAGCCTATTTGATCTCATAGCTGATTTAATGCTATTATATTCAGTTTACACAGAATAATATACTGTATTATGTGTGAATAGTATACTATGGTAAACATTTGGCTTTGGAGAGATTACTTGAGATGGTACTAGTACGGCTGCTAGTACTACATAGAATTAGTGTGTATTTCAGGCAGGCAGGGTTGGGCACTCCTGTTACTCTGGCTTGGTCTTTGCCCAGCCTGAGTACTTCCTGATGCAACTTACATATGTGTGTGTGTGTGTGTATATATATATATATAATTTTTGAATGTGCTTATCTACGAGGTGGGGTAACCATCTAAATAATCTGTTTGGAAGAAGTGTCTTGCCCAGAGCCCTGGGACAGCTGGACCTGTAGCTGGGGTTTGGGTTCATCACTAGCTGCCTACCGGCGGCACTGTCTGGGACGTGAAAGGCAGGCAGGAGTGCCTGTGATGGCTGGCTGGATACTGGGGAGCACTGGTGCTGCTTTTGATGTTGCTGGGGCAGGTTGTTTTCTAATTCCTGACGTGAAGGAGGAAGGTGAATCAGTACGGGAATTACAGCTCTCAGGTTTCCCAACTCAAATGGGTGACTCTTTCAAAACACCTTATGTGTAGAAAAGGTCTTTTCATTGTTTTCTTTTAATATCCACAGAAAGCCCTGCCTGGCCTGTAGCGGCTGCCCTTAGACAGCTTTTATCTTAAAAACAGTGAGAGGCTGCGCTCATTGAGAGGCCACTTGTTCAGCTGGGAGGGTAGTGTGACGGGGGCAGACGTGCAAAAGTGGGGGCATGCCAATGGCTGTTACAGGCCACCAGCACCCCCAAATCAGTCTCACAATGCTCACGTAGGGTCCCCTTCTGGGGAAGTAAGAAATGTTGCTCTGTGTGAGGTCTGTGGCAGGGCCTGAGGGGCTTTATAACGAGCTTTTGTTTGTTTGTTTTTGCTGCCTTTTTTTTTTTTTTTTTTTTTGTAGCAGGAGCCCCCAATGGCTGCTGCTTCAAAGTCCCAGTGGAGGGACAACATGGGAAGGCGAAGGAGTAGGAAGGGAGCAATGCCGGCGGAGCAGGAGCGAGAGGCCCCAAGCCCTGAAAGCTGGCCTTTGTGTCCCCCTCCCCCGGGCCCTGCCTAGGGCAAAACATTACACAATCTAGCTATTGTTTGCTTGGAAAAGGCTATGGCATCCTATTGCAATTATTTATGAAAGAAAATATTTGATGTTTTTGTGGAAGGTGGGTGGGGGAAGCTGAATTTACCTCTCTTCTTGTTTGGAAGTAATATTTCTTCCTTTTGTTCTTCCTGTCCAGTTGTTCCAAAATTTTTCTGAACAGCAGAGAGTGCCCATGCCTATATTCTGTGCTGCAGTGAAAGTCTAGCTATTGAGACAAACACACACACACCAATTCTACAGAACTTCATTTGGTGTCATAAATACAGATACTCACAAGCTTCTTCTAGGCATTTGCTTCACGTCCTTCGCACTTTTGTCTAGTATGTTTTACAGTGGTAGCATTTGGAAATGTTAGATCTTCCTCGATTTTCCCTGGAAGTGTAGGCGTAGTGAGAGAAGGAAGGAGCTAGAGAGGATCCAGAAGAAGATGATCCCGATGGAGAGGCTCAAAATAAATGACATAACTTGAACCAGTTTTTCTCAGCTTGGGGCCCTCTCTGCTGGTGTCCTAGAAGGCATCAGGAGTGCGGATTAAAAGTAATGCTAATAATTAAAAGTCTTTACACACTTGCAAAAGAGAAGTAAACTAGAAAATACTAAAAGAAATGAGTAAATACCCAACAGTTGTAATACCTTTCACTTTGTGGCAGTGCTGTGCAAAATAAATCTCAGAACCATTTTCCTAAAGGCCAAGTGATCCTTCTAGGTTTGTTTGAATTGAACTAGAGAAACTCTGTTATAGATGACTGATGGGCTGCTATAACATGGTTTCCAAAAGAAATCTGCCTGAGACTGATGCTCATCAGTATTATTTCATCACATGAATTGTGGGAGCTTGCTTCATGTGTACTCTGGGGAGGTATTTTGTTTTAGCTGGTGGGTTTGGGAACTTTCATGCTTCTTGTCTTTGATCTATCTATAGGACCTGTCTTGTGATGCCTTGTCTTGTGTGTTCTTGTCTCTGGCAGGTGATGGAAGAGTCCTTTTGCAGCAGTGACTCCTCCAGTCCTCCTCTTTGAATCATTTTTAGGTTGATACTTCTAATTGGTGGGTTGAGGGAATGTTTTGAAGGCTCATCATGAACTGTGGTGGTTAGTAGGAAAGGTTTGGAAACTTCTACAATGTCATAGCCAAAATCAGAGTGAGGGCAACTGAATTTCATAATTCTTTGGAAAATTTGTATCAGATCAGGGAGTAAACATTTTCCCTTTGCCAAAGGAGCTAAACAAGTACCATCTCACTGGAAACTGTAGGATGATTCCCCAAGGCTGTTCCTGCTGCAAGGTGTGCTCAGGTGAGGTGTTGAATGGTGCTGGGGTTGTTCTTGGAGAGACATAGGGGGGAAGAATGTGTGTTCTAGTGAGTGATGAAAATGCATTGCTTTGTGCAAAAAGGATCGCTTGGACTTCTAGAGCATTCTGGAGAGTGTGTGATAAATGAAGAGTTTATTATATTTCAGGTGCATTGCAGCCTGGTTTGCTGAAGTCAGGAAAAGCTTGCTGAGCGAGAATGCTCACTGTGGTGCTCTAAGCATGACCTATTCCCTTGTGATAGTAGCAAAGAGCATATCTATCTTCTAGCAGCTGTCTCGTGTCTGCTGCAGAAGATCAGACAGGCTAAGCTGTACCTGTGTTGTCCCTGATGCACTTGGGGTTTACCCTGTTAACCCCAATCAATACGCGTTGATGAGAACAGATTCTGCGTTTTCAAATCATTTCTTGCATGGCGGCAAGGAAACTTTGATTGCCGAGATCACGGTTGGTGGAAAAATACCCCTATGAATTACCATGTTCCAAACCACACAAGGTAAACAAAAGAAAATCTCACTTCTCTATTTGCCTAATTTCACCAGCGTTTTTTCCCCCCACTTTGTTACTGTCTACAAGTTGAAGCTAGAGCAGTTTTATGGCATTTTTTTTCGCTTGCACATAAAAGCATTCAGTTTCCTTGCGTCTGAGGAGGGCTGAATTGCTATCTTGGTAAAATGTGCTGAGGTAGGAAACAATGTATATGAAAACTTAAACTATTAAGATAGTTTTAAAAGTAGTTCTGGGACTTTGGGGATACTTTTAAAAATAAAACTAAACAGATTGATTTAGTGTCTTGAAATACTTATGCTCTCTTAATATAGAAGAAATAGTGGCATAATAACATGTAAAAATTATTAGGCTAGTGATGCTGTACGTGCAGTTAGGTAGAACTAAAGTTACACTGGCCTGAGTTTATATAGTGGCTGTGTCTGAGATGAGTTACTCTCCATGCCATGTTATGAACTCAAGCTCAGCATTAACTAACATACTTTTGTACTTATTTGAAACCGATCTTCTGCCTGATCGATCTGTGTTCACGTGCACTTGAATAATTCATTCATATGCATTTGTATACATGCATGCACACACATTCTAGTGTGTATGTGTATGCTAAATAGAAAACGTATGGTTTAGTAGGTACACAGAGGCAGAGCAGCCCGTTCTTCAGTTTATTTTTCCAAAGCATTGTTGTAGAACAGATATATTTTCCTATGGTTGTATGTGCTATAAAATAATATTTTTCAAGATGGGGAAAATATCAAGTTACTTTTATTCTGTGCTTTTATAAAATCACTTGAGAAATTAACATTCTTTCGTATCAGGTTACAGGCATCCAAGTTCAGAAGGGGCGAGTGTGTAAGGGGAAGCAGGATGTTAAGTTAGAACAAAGGCAGCCGCTGTCGCAGAGGGGTAAACAGGAGACGATACCGCTTTGTGTTAGATCCCTTATGGATGTTAACTAAAGAATGGACACTCGGGTGATTTGAGCAGTCTTTGGAGGAATTTGTCTTGCTTGCGCACCCTTTTGGTACACGTTGTGTATCCGTGTATAATTACGTGTGTGTGCATGGATGTTATTAACTGCGTCTGTTGTTACGTTGCATATGGTTTCCATTTTCCAGTCTCCAGGTCTTTTTCTGCAACAAATTTCTTAGAGTTTTGCTTTAACTCTTGCTGCCTCGCTTGTGACCCCTGGTTAGCCTCCTAGCACTATCACCTTTCCCAGCTCAGAAAACCAACCTAAACAGAGAAACAACAGGCCTCTCCATTTTGCTGCTGCTTTTGTGCAGGGAAGCCCCAAGGTGGGGAAGGCAGGTCCGGGCTCTCTGTGTGCTGCTCGGGGCATGCTGCTTTGCTCCTCTCAACTTGGCGGAGCTGTGTGAGGTCTGGAGGTCCCTGAAAGGGGGAAGCTGAAATGCAAACGTGAAGCTGAATAATAAAATGATGTCACTGGCAGCCAATCAGGAGGGGTGATGTCACACGCCTGGCAGCCCCCATGCCTGCAGAACAAGAGTAGCAGCCCCTTCTCGCCAGTTGTCCCTTTCTCACCACCAGGAACTGCTGGGGATCAAACCTTTTGAAGTTTATTGTTTGGGAGTTAAGCACACATAAAACACAATTCATCACTCCTGCAGTTCATGAGATTCAGAAGTTTCCCAAGACTGTAGAGCTGTGTGGGAGCTCTTAGAGCTCTTTCATGAAACACATGATGAGCAGGCAAACTGATTTTCCTTTTTTTATTCCCCGCCCCCCCCTCCCCCCAGCACTTGCTGTTCTGCCCTGTGTGTGCTGGGTAGGATATGTGTTGGTATGTGTTTTCTACTTTTGATGTGTATGGTACACCATTCTTATTTCCTTATGTATTTTGTGCTATACATTTGAGTCTTATTTTTCATTAGGAAATCCCATAGATAAGTTCTACGTTACCTTATTTCTGTTTCCTCCTATCCAGTTAGCAGAGGCTGAATTGAGCGTCTTGGTGGTTCAAGCTGTCGCAGGCTGTAAGAGCTGTTTATTATTTCTGAGTGAAATTTAATAGGTTTTCAAACCAGAGCTCTGACGCACTCTTTCTGATACTCAAAACAATGACTGTATGTACAGTTTGAGGTAAATATATATATAAAAAAAAATATACTACGTGAGGACATCACTGGCGCCAGCCAGAGAAGAAGGATGTGAGCAAACAGATCTAGAACAAAAACTTAGTCTTAGAGGATAGACAGGGTCTGGTATTATTATTTCTAGTACTATGGGGTTTTTTAAAATTTTTTTTTATTTTTCTGCAGAAACATAAATGGTGAGGAGGAGGAAGGAAGGCTATAGGTTTTGTCATATAGGTTTCGCCTGCATTTGGCATGAGGAGAAGTAATATCAGGGGGCACTGATGGTTTTAGGTTGTCAGGAGTAGATAATCTTTTCCAGTCCAGGTACTGGAATTTCTTTCCTATTTTAGTCTACATTGGATTTCACGTGGCACGTACAAGAGATGTTTGATCACCTTTAAGGATAGCCATGTGTCCCAATTTGGGATGCCTAAAACTTGTTGCAATGAGAGTTAAGCTTGAGGCTTGGGAAACAGTACAAAGGTGGTGTTAAGTTTGTGCTTTGGATCACTTTCATGAGGGGTGAGAAGGTAGAAGGAGGCGTGTTGTCTTTATAAACTGAGGAATCACAAGGTGAAAGGCTGTGAACAGTTGATTCCTCCTGACCAGTGGCAAGTGGCTGGTAAGTCAGAGTTGCTGCAGACAGGAAGCTAAGCAGTGAAGCAGCCTGCATCTTCTCTGGTGGCTGTGGAAGCTGTTCATATCATAACCCAAATTAAAGGTTTTTGTTTTCATAGTGCAATATAAAAGTGATTTAATGTTTTGTAATTGTTTTCTTGGAGGAAAAAAAAGAAGATATTTATGTGAGCTTCAATTAAAGATGTAGCTACTGTAATTCATCTCTGAAGGAGACAGAATATTTTTTAAATGTATGCAACAGCTTAGGATAGCTATACTATTAAGAAACCACACTGGAGCTATAAATCAAAAGGCATCTTTGAATTTATTTTTTTCTTTGCTGCCAGATGCGTGGAGAAATCCCATATCATTAGGCCAACAGGAGAGAAGATCTAAGATTTCACTCGTTTTCGTAGTTTCCTTTTTTTTTTTTTTTTTTGTAAAAAATCCTACTATAATGACAAGTATTGACATCAGAATAAAATGCTTTAGGAAAATAATTAAAATAACATTATGCATTTAAGTTCATCTTGGGTATTTTAGCAGCATTAGTGTTGAGGGTAGGAAGACGTTTACCATATTTTTACAACTATCAATATGTTCCAAAACAGCTTAAAACACCTAAAGAGACCATAAAATGTTCCAGCTGATGGATGGCTGTTGGTGTGGATGCTTGTATGTAAGTGTGTGCATGTGTAGAGATACAGAGCATGGATTTCCCATTCGTATGAAAACGAAATGAGCCAAAGGCACATGAAATAAGCAGGGGAAGATGCTCTGAGAGGAACCATTACCACTGCGCTGTTTACTGTGTTTCCTGTGTTCGCGGCAAGCTTAGATTGGTGCTTTAGGGCTTCTGTAACTAGATGAAGCCCAAACAGGTCTGAGCCCCCTTTAAACAGACAAGTTGCAGCTTTCTGTACTGGATGGCCGCTCTTTATAGGGCGTTGTTGAAACAGAGCAACTAATTATTTTTTTTAATCTTAATTTATCCCTGTAAATTATCACCCCTATAAATCTCATACATGGTTTCCTAGAGGAACACTTGTTAGTTGGAAGCAAAAACAGTACAGCTTAAGTGTTTCCATTTTTAGCCTGTCTAATTCTGGGAAAGTCTTATATAGCTGAGTTGAAAACTGAAGACTAGACATACTGATCTTTTTGCTACCCGCAACTGTGACTCAAAGCCATTCCTGATGCGTTAAAATGGTACATTTTGTATTGTAACACAAATTGGAGATGTTTGTGGGGCTGAGTTTGCCAACACAAAGACCATAAATATGGTTATTTGAAAAAGTGTGATATAAAAATGCACCAGCCAGTGTGGCCCAACCGCAGTAAGTAAGTGCATGTGTATCCTTGCTCCTTCATTGTGTTTTGCAATTGTAGACACTCTCCCTCAACAGTTGTTTTGATTATTTGTGGTAATAGAAATAATAATCTTACATAGGGAATGGCTTATCTGTAAAGTAAAACTGTTGAAATGTTAATATGCTGAACTTGTACAAAACTGTTGAGGTCCTTTAAAACAGTTTTATGTTCCTGTGTTGGATTTGTAAGTAGCATGAATTGGGGAGCTTGACAGCTCTAAGTCTGCATTTGGATACTAGATCTGCTTTTTGGGTCATGTATTGGGAGTTTCTGAACTATTACTGATGCATTTTACTTGTGCTGACTAGCTTGATGGCCTGGTTCTCTTCTAAATGTGGTGATTTGTGGAGTGAACATTTCCCACTGTAGCATCAAGGTCAGGGGCTGCAATGATTGCCCAACTGGTAGGTGGAGATGACTGTTTTTGCCAGACGGCTTGGACATCCTTCCCACTTTAGCTTGTGTACTACACCTTGAGCAGTCCCTTCTTTGCCAGCAAGGATGCTTTGGTAGAAGAATGGGGTGGTGGTGAGATCTTTCTCCTTTTAAAACATGGACTGGCGTCATTTAAGAGGCCAAATAAAGGAGCTGGGGATCTAACTGTAGGCAGTTGGTCAGAAAATGTTGGCTGACGCTAGTGTAGGAGTTGAAATGATACAGCTTCTCTTTCCATCAGAGTCTCCTAGCATATTGCATGAGGTTTAATTTTATATGTCAGTAATTTGACCAAAGCTGTATTCTGAGGTTGGACTTCACTTCTGAGTAAGCTGATATTAAGTTTAAATTGATAGACAGAGTTACCAGAAGGGCTTGGATATATTTGTGCTTTTTGTTCTCTTCTTCCTCTTTCCCACTTCTCTGTTGTTGGCAGCTGAAGCGACAGCTCTGCAGACGTTTCCACAAGTGGCACAGCTGACCGTTCCCCAAGCGCTTGGTGTCTTTGAGTGCTACAAGAGAGCTTGGCTGCTCTCTCACTAAACTTTGCCTTTCCCTAGGGTATAAATGCTCTGTAGGGAGCCTTGAGGTCTCAGATTAAGTTCTGATTGCTTCAAAACAGATGGAAAGAGCAGTGAGCAAGATAGGACACAGGACATGCGGCTTATATGGTCCAGGGTTCAAATCTGTAGTTGATGCTTATTTGAAAGCACCCTGAGCACGCTTCCTGTTGCTGCCTAACACCACTGTGTGACGGGAGGGCTTTTTTTAAATGGCTTTTTGTGAGATGCTGATTGTTGGTTCCCCCCCCCCCCCCATACTTTTAATTCTTTCACTGCTGTGCAAGTAGATAATTAAAGTGTGTCCTTCAATGTAGATGACAAACAGGCAGTTTCTTCTAAAAGTGTGTACTTTCTAGCCTGTATTTCATTATGGTGTTGCACTTTGAGATGCTTGCCTGTAGAGGGATGATGACTGCTTTAATTCAGTTTGTTTCTCTGGTAGACTCTGTAGAATATTGGAGTTTTTGGTCCCAAGAGAGCATCGTCCTAGTGACTCCAGGCTGTTTTGGAACATTTTGTGGCTTTTAAACCTTGTAACATGTACCAATTATGACCCTAAAAGAGGGTGGCTGTATTGGCATTAGTCTATTGGAAATTTGTTCCTGGATATGATCATGCTGGAGACCAAACCCATTTCAAATGGACAAGAAATGACATCAGGCCACTTACGATCTTAGTATGGCTCAGTGTTGATACTCTGTTTTCGTCTTTTTTTTTTTTTTTTTTTTTTTTTTTTTGGTGGAAAAATTGGTGTTTCTTTTTTTAATACAAGCTTTTGGTAATTTTATAGTGTTCAGACTTTTAGCCATCTCATTTCTGACTATACCTTCAGGAGAAAATGGTCACAGCCGATGCCCTTCCTTTACATCCAAATAAATCTTCAAAGTACTGAGACTAATAAAATACAGTAAAAAAACTATTAAACTAGAATCAAAATATAATGAAACCAGCTTTTTAATGAACTAAAAAAAGAAAGTGACTGACCTGTACTCAGGATTTCCTACTGCATTTATACATGTGCCTCCGTCAGGAGTGCAATCTGCCCTGAACGATGGGTTCTCACTCTGGGATGTGATTTCTGGAATTTTTTTTTTTTTTTTTCTGGCACTAGAGGCTGTTGAGTGTGGAGTGAAATCCGCTTTTATAAACTCAAATGTGAGTGTAAACTCTTGTGGCCAGTTTTGGACTGGTGCGGTTTTTGTTTCGCAGAACTGTCTTGTATATTGTTTAGTAGCAATACGCTGGATGCAATGAGGCATCAGGAGCGTTGAATTAAAGGGATAAATTGTAAAGGCTAGTCTCCACTTAGAGGTACTTACAGTGTACAAGTCCACCTTATTTATGCAAATGTATCATGAAAATTTGAACTCCACGAATGGTCATGTGGGGCAGGAGTGTCTTCTGTTTTTATTTAGAAATAATAACATCACATTTCCCTGAAATGTCACGTGTTACATCTTAGCTTAGACAGAACCTTTTAGATCAAGTTATGAACTGTTGAGGAAAATGAGTTATTAATGGGAACACAAAAAGCTAACGCCAATATAGCGAGAAGTGGAGGTGAAATGTCTCTCTGAAGAGAAAATACAGCGTCTAAAGGTGGAAAAACAATTTTTTTTTAAAGAAGGCACTATTTCAAAGGCTGAGGTTTTTTGAAAACAATTTGGTGCCAAAAGCTTAACCTGTTTTTCATAAACAAGGTTGCTAGTTGGAGCCAAAACAAACAATTAAGGTCCTTAAATGAACCAAAGTGAGGAATCATAGCTGCCCTAGCAGACTGCTAAAAATTGTAGGTGCAGCTAAGGGTGAGTCAGAAAGGAAGTTCAGGAATGGGGACTTGGGTGGTGTGCAGGGTTTCCTGGTCACTTCTTCCTCAGTGTTACTTTTCTTGGAGGTGTATAAGAAAGATGCTTCAGCAGTGAGAATTAGAGGTGATCTGTGCTCTAGCCTAGAAACCAAGGTGGCTGTAACTTGACAGAAGTGGAAGGAAGGGCAATATAGACTGCGTTGCATGTGAGCCGAACATATTACTGTGATGGATATTTTTAATCACTGTCTCTACTATTTCTCCTTTTTGCCTTCTGCAGCATCCCCTCCCAAAGACTTCATTTACGTATGCTCAGTATGTGTGTCTCAGGTCAGCATCCTGGCCTCTGTCCGGCTGAATCGAGACACATTAAGCTTTGCTGGAAAACGTCCCTGCTTTCTGTGACCTTTGGAGTCAAACAACTTTTCATTAAGGGATGCCTCTAAGATGCTGAGGGCTAGCTGGAAACTTGTGCACGTAAAGGGTTATCAGTGAAGGCAGGGAGGAGCTGGCTGTGTCTTTACTCTGAGCACTTAATGGCTGCAAGATATAATCAGAATATATTATTTGTAGCAGTTTTAAAAGCAACCCTCCCATACCACCTTCCAGAATTTTAATGATGCTGTACAGAAGAGGATATGGTTTGTTTCTGTCTTTTCTCCCTCTTGTGAGAGCCAGGCTAAGGCTTTTCAAGGTTTGTCATAAATCATATTTCTTTGCTCTACCTTGCTTGTTTTTTTTCTGTGTCCACATGCTCCATGAGCTTAGGGTGGCTACATTAGATGGCAGAAGATTGAGTGAAGCTTCAGAGAATAGTTAAAGGTATCCTGCCTGCTGAAGGCATGGCTCACATGTTGTTTACAGTCAGTTTTTTGGGACTTCCACAAGTGACCCAAGATGGTTTCCATGTAGAGATTTTGTGGAATGGATGTAGGGCATTGGGAAGACTCTGGGGTCTGTGGGGATCGTGGGCAAGTCCCTCTATGTTCATGCTTCAATTTCCTTTTCTAAACCACCTTTATAAAGATCTACAGGAAAAGTTCATGTGTCTTGCTTGACTGTAGAATTGCAGATATTAGCTGAGAGATGCACTGGATGGTCTGAAAATGGCCTCAGCTATCTGAAAGACTTGAACAACTTCTTCAGAGATACCGTAGCTAACCATCGTAGCAACTGACTTTAATCTGCTTTTTGTACACTTCTGTTTGGGAAGTAGTTCCAATCTATTCCACAAAGTAGAGGGCTGAATTATAAGCAAAATCCCTTTCTCATGGACAAATATTCTGAATTTGAGAGATACTGTGTAGCCATAGCATTTCACTTACCTGCGTGCTCCTTTCTTGGCAAGTTAGAGAAGCTAGCAATGAAGGTTAAGCTCTAGAAAGCTGTAGGAATGCTGTTTTCTCATGTGTTCCTTTATAGTTGCAAATATGGAAAGGACAGACAGAGGCGAGGATTATTCACAACCATAAAATGAAATGGAGTTTGAAGTTAATTTTAAATTTACCTACATAAACAAACCACGGGTGGTAGGGTTTTTTTCTTCTTTTTACTGTGCCTGTGAGAGAAGTGTCAAACTGCAGATTATTTACAAGCTGTTGCAGATATTGGACTTCTGCATGACATCTTCACCTCATAAAAGCCTTGTTGGAGAAAGAAGAATAGCTGGCATGTTTCAGTTTCCAATCCTCCAACTCCCACAGACGTACCCTGGTTATCTGACTTGACTGTGTGGCGGCCTCTGGCCGTCCGGAGATTTTTGCCGAGCGAACTTGCAGGAAGTACTCTGAGACAGATCAGCTGGATGTGTGTTCAGTTAACTGTAAACAAAATACTTGTCTTTAAACATAAACCAAAAAGGAAATGAAGGAAGGAAATGTTAGTAATCCTCCTAAAGGAGTGTAAGTAACAATGTCAGTGTTGATTCTTTCCAAAAAACCATCATCTCTGCCTGTTAAAATGTTTTTCTGGTGGATGCAAAGTTTTCATGAACACCGCAGAATTCCTATACAGTGAGTATATCTGCTGGTTGTTGGTACAGCACGGCTTTGGCATTTTTAAAATGGGCCCTTCCCTCAAAATTAGGGCCTAAATCACAGCTTCAGAATCTACATACCGCTGGAGAAATTGCTTGAAGAGAGCAGGTAAAGCATGCTTGGAAAGCGATACAAGGACAGCCTTCTGATGCTGTGAGGCTCAGGTTGTTTTGTGAAACTTATGTACCCTCTGCCTCCCTGCTACCTCCTTTAATTGCCAAAACCTCCTGACTTGAACTGTTACCGAAGGTGACAGGCAATTGGGAAGCCATGCCCTTTGTCGGTCAACTCCGTGCAGCAGCTGCTCTGTCCTCTGGGTGCACTAGCACCTGGTGAGGGGGACGTCTTCCCCGTTGTGACCTTGTGGCACTAGGAGAAAGCAGAGCTGAAGTCTGTAGTATGGAGGACAGAATGAGGAACCGCACTGAAAAATGATTTTATCAGCAGCAAATGCGCTAACCTCTGAGTACGGGACAGTGCTGCAGCCCCAGACTTTCTCATCCAGTAGATCCTTGTGTTAAATGTATAGTGAATTTTTGCGCCTTTAGCATCGCCTCTGTCCTCTCGTGTTTTTGCTGTGTTCCTACGCCTGTGCAAGGGTAATAGCCTCACAGCTTTTCCAGGCAAGGAAGGATCTTGCCTTGTGTCGGAACAATTGACATATGTACTGGGTTCAGTCTCCTTATGTTAAAGAGCAAGTACAGCTTCTGTAGTAAACTGTGTTGTAGTCCTGTTACTATTTCCTGTGCAAAATGGGGACTACCTTGTCATTATCGATGGCTGGTTCAGTACAGGGACCTGTGAAGGTGGGATATCCAAAGCAAGAACCTCTCCTTTCCCCCATCTCCCCAGGTTTCCTCCTCTGACTGGTTTGACATTCAAAGCAGTAAAAGAGTCTGTATCAACAAGTGGCAGGTTTTCAGTTATTTTACATCTTAGAAGCACGTTATCTATTATAAATAAGAAGCTGTGTTTTCCCTTCGAATGTCATTACCTATGATCTGGTTGAGTTTCTGGTATCAGGCACCATTTACCTGAGAGCCTGTGAAGGATCGCGCATGCTGCATGTGATACTAAACAGGATTTGTGCAGTGGTGCCTGAGAGCTGCATGCTGCCGGTGCCTGGCGCCTGCTCAGCTCCAGGTGTGTCCTGAGCAAGACTAAAAAATTCTGGCCTGATCCCCAGGTGGCTCCTAGAGGCTGCCTTAGGTGGAGGTGGACATGTTCCTGGTGAGCTGGAAGCTTCTATTAGAACTTAAACTTTGAATTTAGTCGTTAGAAAGAACGTGCTACCTTGGACTGGGACAGGGACTTCAGCTAACATGGGAGCCTTGCTGGCGAGGCAGCCTCTGTGCACATTTGTGGTACTGGGTTTTTCTGTGTGTATTTTCTTACCGAACATCAACAAGGTTTTCTTATTGAAATCAACAAGAAATCAAACGTGCTTTTGTAAGTGTTCCCAGTTGCAATAGCCAAATGACAGAACCTTTTTTAATAGTTTTAGTGAGGAGAAATCAGATGTCAGAACTACTGAGAGCAGTGATTTAGTAAGTACTTAAACCTAAAGGAGAATAAACCTTGATTAGTGGAGACAAATCTCAAATACTTAAAGGCACTTGGAAAGAGCTTTTAACTAGCTGTTGCATGAGTAAATACTATGCAGGCGGAAGCTGAAATGAATATCAATGTGAATTTCACGTTGGGCAGCTTCTGCAGTTACTGCAAAATCACAAAATATCCTGTTTCCTTCTCTTGTCACCCCACAACCAACAGATGTTGCCCTGGTTGTAGTGGTAGAGCCCTGTGAGGAACAGACTGATATTTGGCAGAGCACAAGAAAATTCTTGAAATACTTGAGAACTTCTTTGGAAAGCAGCTTTGACTGTTTGTTATTGCTTTGTTTCTGAAATAAACGTTGGGCTCCTCAGCAGACAGAAACAAATGATGAGCCTAATGCTGGACTTTTTGCAGCCATGGCTATAGTAGGTGGGGTTTTTTTTCCTCTCTGGAAAGGAGGGGCTTCTCTCCATTTTCGGCACATGTTACCAAAATATTTGCAGTGCAGTAGCATGTATTCTTTCATCCTGAAAGTGGGAAATAAAACATATGTGTTCCTATATGTAAATGCCCTTTTCCTACAAAAAAAATGTTTGCTTTGTAAATCTAGTCTGGTTTTCTCCTTGTAGTGTGAATTCCTGTGAGCTCTGTTTTGGAGGGCAGGCACGTGCACTTTCAGGTTATCGTGGTGCTGAAATAAAGGGGGCTCACAGCTCCCCCTCTGATGTTTGTAAGAATAGGTGAGACTTCTTAAAGAAAGGACCCCAGTGTAGTGGTTAAAATGACCTTCTTAGGAAATGCCATTCATGCCGGAGCACATAACCTTCCTCCCCATCTCTTCCCCTGCATAAGGAGGGGCTGTGGGATACAAAGGAGCCTGGGAAGGGGAACGCACATTCTTCTGTACAAAGGAAGCTCAGAATTCCATGGTATATACATGGGTCTCTCTGTCTTCCCCCTTAAAAATGTTTTTCTTTACCCTGTAATCAGAGAATTTTTTTCCCTGTTAACTTTACTTTGGGTGGAGAGGAATGGGAAAGATCTATTGTTTGGATGGAAGTCACTGCCGGGGGGTGACAATTGGGCTATTGTTGGGCTGTAATTCTAGTCTGGACCTCCAACGGGAGGTGAAAAGGAGGAAGAGGAATATGAACAAAACCAAGTATTAACTCTGGAATGATCTCCTGTTGTTTACCTGAACAAGGCTAGCCAGAGGTGTAGTCTCCTCCCCCCCACACCCCAATGAAACCCAGTGTTATTACAAATGGTGATGCTGCTCTCCTGTGAGCAGCTGAGGGGGGGAAGAAGGGAACTTTTTTTCCCCATCCAGCTGAGGACATGCAGTTATTTTTCTAAAGCCAAAATCAAAACTGCTACTGTTACTTGAAGGCAGAAACAGGCCTCAGGAAATGCTGTTTCTTCTGGCAGCAAGAGACAAAGATCGTTGTTCTTTAGACCAGCCTTTGTATAATTTAGAACAATGATAATTTTTTTTTAAATGTCTGATAAAGAATAAGTGCTCATTATCATAATGTGTTAACAGAGCTATAATTAAGATTGTTCATGTCAGTTTTTTAATATACCATCTTCCTTTGGGAGATCTTAATTGTTGAAAAAAATTACTGTGTATTTACATTTGGCAAAAAGAGGCTTGGGGACCGAATGTTTTAAAGCAGTGCCGTTTGCTTTTCTGAACTCTTAATATGAACATGGGAGAGAGAAATTGAGAAAGGAGTGAAAAGATCCTGTGGATTAACTCAGTTGTTGCTCAAGCTCCGTCCAGAAGAGGAAGCAACCACTTCACTACTAGCTTCTTAAAAACTTTCTGCCTACCTGATGCTTCTGGATCGCCCCAAATATCCCAGGATTGCTTTGGGATCACACCCACCCCCAGCCCCTCCCGCCCCGCGTCCCTCCCAAGGGCATGCTGACAAGGCATTTACACCACCAAACTGGTATATATGCTTCTGCTTTGAAAGAGAGCGCCTCTTTTTGAGGTTAAATAACCTCTTTTATTATTTTGATTATGATTAGTAATGTTCATTTTTCTTGTGTATTTGTTTTTTATTACACAGTATTGATCTTGAATGCTGACTACTTCTAAACGCTGATGCTCCCCCTGTCCTTTTGAGTCTCTTGATGGAGAAGTCGCGTGTACTCCAATGAAGACTTTAATATTCAGTTTTCATTTAAACTGTGACTTCATCCGCAGTGAGGCATCGGATTTTAATGCTGTTTTCACATGCGGCCCTGTCAGGTGACAGTACTGGGGAGGGAGGGAGCTGGAGGTACCTGAGACTTGTTCACCTTCAACTTGATGGCTGGTTGCCTGCCAGAAGTAGGGAAAGTTGTCATTGATGCTTTTAGTTTTCATGGGCATTGGAGATTTAAAATGTTTACTCCTTGTTTTCGGCTGTAGAGCCTTTGTATTTAAAACAAATAATCTTGTTTTAAATTAGCATTTCCCAGAGGAAACTATCTGGCTATTGTAAAGTCCTCTGTCAACAGTGCTGCATCCTCATACCAGCAGAAGAGGAAGGATCTAGTGTCGTTACCCAGAGCTAGGGAGAGCTGACATGGAAGAAATTCCTATGAACAGGGCTTTCTGCTCCCTACTTTTTTTTTTTTTTTTTGCACAGATGTCTCTTTGTTTTTGATTAAACATTAATCAAAAATCAATTTATGACTCCATGTAATTGGTATTAGACAACTCTCCTTTTATCCACGGTAAATAAAAACATTGTTCAAACATGAACAAACAACAGTCTTGGCTTGGTTCGAGTTCAAAAGTAGATCAGGAGAGAAAAATAAAATTAAAATTGCAGATTTCGTAGTTGAATGTGTTCTTATTTCATGAGAATATTTAGTTTAACTGTAGCAGGATAAAATCCTAATGGAACAAAACATCTAAAAGTTTTGCAAAAGAGCACGAAGATAAGATTTGAGAGATCTTTCAGTAGAAAAAAATCATCTTATTTTATGAGTAAGGAGGAGATTCCTGAGTAGGTAAAGTGTAGGCTTGAGAATGATGGACAGTTTGGACAGCGCACAGGATTTTGGGGTCTGAATACTCTGACTCACTTCAAAGGTGGACTGAACATCCACCCTGAGAGCTCTAACAAACAAATAGAAATTAATCTCCAGTATGACTGCTGGCTTGGAGGTAGCTGAGGAGACCATTTTCCTGTTAGACTGAATTACCAAACCAGTTTTGCCAGTGGATGCTTATTATGGAAGTACTGAGTCTGGAATCGCTACGCCACCAAACACAATCTCTTGCTGTTCGAGATTAAAGTACAGAGCAGTGAGATACAGAACTGTAAGCTTGGAAGAAGAGCTGGTACGGAGTGGTTGTTGGAAGGTTGGGCAGAGAGAGCAGCTATAGCTCAGCTTCATTCAGATTCTCAGAGCAGAGAGAGGAGTGTAAGTGGTGACGACGGCATCTTCCAATGTGTTTGTGTGCCGCGCCCCGCCCCCCTTATTTAGAGTCCAACTCCAGATGATATCAGGAAATGGGAGACAAAATGCTGTTGAGTGTTGTACAGGATTATTAAAAGCTGGTCAGTGTAATGACGTACCTGCCAGGGATTGCTTCTGACTTGGATTCTTTTTTTGTGTTTTAGTCTGTTTTTGTAGGGTGAAAGGGATTGAGATACCCGAGTTGGATCTAGATGCCCATTAGACTCTAAGGGTAATGCTGATAAATTTTACGGTGGGAAAGCTGGTGTGCCAGTAGTTACGTGTGTAGTTACAAGCTAACTGCTGTGGAAAGCAGTGAGTTCTGCTGTCCCAATTTCAGCGTACCTGTTGGTTGTGTGATAATGCTGAAGTGAAATGCTGCTCCCTAAATTAATCAAAAAACAGTGTTTACGTGGTAATAAAGACAGCTGGCTTATAAGAATATTGATTAATATAAATATATTACTTTTATTTGAAATGAGCCGTGCAACAGTTTTAGGGCCTTCCACGCTACGAACGTTGCCTTACAGCTTTCTGATAAGCTCTTGGAAGCTGTAGTTGACTCTCATATAGTGATGTGAATTTACATCGCTTGAAGATAAGACTTGTCAGGAGACCTGTTGTCCTCTCAGATTTATTTTTTTACTCACAGCTGGCATTAAAAAAAAAAAAAAAAAAAAAAAAANAAAATGGACTGGAGTCTGGTATGCTTTTTTTTCCCCTTGGTCTAGAGAATAAGCCTTTGGAAAGGCTTCTAAAAAGCAAAATTATTTTCTGTACACAAACGGTGTCTCTGGGTGGTAGAAGGAATGTGCAGCTACAGTCCAGTTATTCCTAAGAGTTAAACGTGGGTTTAAGCATTTTACTTGCAATTAGTCTGACAGTAATTGGGATTTTTAATTCTCTTTGGTTTTTTTCTTTGGGCTAAAGTACTGAAGAAAAGTCTTTGTTTTCATGCATATGTGAATAGTTCTGGGTCTTTGTTGTGCTTCTCTGTACCTTTCCAATTTTATTCCATCCTTTTGAGCTGAAGGGATCAGAGTTGCAGTCTGTGTTTGAGGTGTGAGCAACCTGCACATTCACAGTGTTATAATGGAATTTCTTTTCTTTTCCCGCTATTTCAAACAAAGTTTTTCGGTGGTGTGCAGTATCTGCAATGCAAAGTCCTCACTGGTGTGGATTTTTGGTGAGGCCACCCCTCTGGGTCCCAAAGGGAGGATGCAACTATGGTAAGAATAAGGAGAGGTATTCTGGTGGGCTTGGGTGCTGTGGCTTTCTGTTGCGTGATAACAAATGCTGGACCATTTGTTGTACACGAATGATGTAGTAATAGTTGGAAAAACTTCTTGGCCAGCTTTGACTTGTTCTGTTTGTTAGTTTTGTTTGCACCCAGAGTGCAGGGAAGAGGATTGAATTAAGCTTTAGCATCCTCTGTTATTGGGCCAAATGCCGCTACTTTTGCTGCCAATAAAGCCTACAGAAGATGTGTAGGCATGAGGAGTGTGGGAGTTTCAGAATACACAGCATCTTTTAATTGACATGGGATTTGTAAAGTGCAGCTTGTATAACTGGTGATACCTAATCTCTCTTGTCCCTTCCAAGAGGCACGTTGATGGTCCATATGCTTGATGGAGGTGTTTCTTTGTTTAAGGGAGATAAGAACTGCATAGTTGATCAGAGATGTCTCGCCTCTAATTTACCTACAGGCTTCCAAATTTAAGCCATAAATTCAGAATATTCTTTTGCTAGATGGAGGTTTAATCTTTTAATTTTTTTTTTTAAAGTTTTCCTCTCACGAAAGGAAACTTATCTTCCTTCATCCCCCCAAGTCCCCTTCTTTTTAAGGTGAGAAAGAAGGAAGTGTGGGGATGAGGGAGGGGACCACAGTGTTTGGTGTGAGATGCATAATGGAAGGTTACACCATAAAGGCAGGTACTGTATGTTGCTACTCTCCTCGCAATTAGGTGGATGCATGAAATACTGCTTTGCAGGTATTTTGTTACTTGATACAGTGTCATTCCTACTGAGTGACTTGGCATGTCTAACCCTGCCTGATCCCCAGAAATTATCATATCGCTTTCCCAAGCTTCCTTGTGGAAGAACCTGTTAGGACAGTGGTTACAATAGCTTTGGCTTTTGTGGATGGAAGGTGATAGCTCACACAAGCAGTGCTGCGTGAGGACTCAGGAGAGCGTCTCTAGGAAGCAGGTGATATCCGAATTGTAGAATCATTTAGGCTGGAAAAGACCTGTAAGATCACTGAGTCCAAACGTAAACCAAACACTGCCAAGTCCACCAAAAGTCAGGTTTAAGTAGCTGAAAGAGTAAGTTTTGAGAGACTACGTATTTCCAGGAGAGCAAAGGAAATTGGGACAGGGAGGAAAGGAGAACGATTTATAAATATTTTATTACTATGTATAGAAACAAGGTATGCTGACATCTGTTTTTCTTTCCCAGTGCAGTTGTTGCTGTGTACTGCATATGGAATAGCTTCAGCCTTCTTTGTTTTGTTTTTTAAGGAGGACAGCGCCTCAAACACACACAAACACCCCAAAAAACAGTGGAAGTGCGAACTCCACTAAGCCTAAAGACAATAAGCTTGCTTTTGTTAACTGCTAAATTCTTAAGACTTTATTTTTCGTTGGAGCCGATGCATCCCAGGTTGAGATTCCCTGCTCTGGGGGTTTGAGGCATCAGCCGGTGGTGAGCGCAGCAGCCTGGTGGCTTGGGCTCATGTTTGGCAAGATCCTGAAGTTACTTCCTAATTTTAAGCACAGGTAATGCCTTGAGATTTAATTTGGGTTCTTCATAGCCTTGAAGTCAATCGGGGGTTTTCTTGTCTTCGCTATATCAGGAATTTAATGGGCAAGACTTTAAAGTAAGTACTGGGTTGATTTCAGTTTCTACTTATTTTGCAGATGCTTTACAGCAGGTTTTTTTGGTCCTCCTTGTAAGCCCTTGTGTTTTGAATCTCAGCACCCTGACAATCCCCGTGTCTCCTTATCTTCTACGATGTATTTCAACAAAAGAATCCGTAGTGAGGAGCTGGGCACAAAACTGAGAGCACCTTTTTCTCCCTCTCTGCACCTCCCTCCCCCCCTTTTTTTTTAAATACACAGATTTTGAGTGTTATAAAAGGGTTCAGTCTGGTTATTCTCTGTTTTGAGAAGATGGAAACAAAATGTCAATGATATTTCGTTTAAATTTGTGTTTTATTTAGTGTTTCTTGATGTGTGATATATAGGCAGTAGTGGTAGTGATGTCTGCATACAGCTGTATAAAAATTAGCAAATGCTGTCTTCTTTTAGAGCACTTGCGGAATAAATCGAGGCCAAATTTGTGCTCCCTTATGATACTCTTGTGTGTTGCCATTGACTTCAGAAAAGCAAGGCTTTTTTTCTTTGTGTAGTTGTGCAGTGATACAAAGGAGGACAACTTTTTTACTGGTGATCTGATTTTTAGATTTTTTTAATGCTGCAGGCTGCCACTGTTGGACTTTTTTCTTTTTTCTCTTTTAACATTTCTTACAATGCAGATTGCTTTTAGAACATGATATGGAGACCATCGTGTCTGAAATACTCTGAATGTTTTCAAAGCTAGCTAGTTACAGCACCAACACACAGAACTCTGTGCTTCCCAAAAATAGTCACCTGAAGTGAAACACAGAGGATGAAATTGAGCCGCTGGGTTTCGGTCTGCCCTGCCGGGCTGTCTCCCCACAGGGGCTGCGCTTGCATTCCTCCGGCCGGGGGCCTGGGCCTCTTTTGAAAGCAACCTTTCAGGCTCATGAAGCTGCATTGTGTAAACATCTTCAGCAATAATTTATTCTCTTGAAAGAGGCCAAACTAATCCTCCCATCCTGGTTAGAGCTGCCTTAGATGTTAGTCTGAGCAGCACATTTTCTGTTTTGCAACAAGCGTGACATCACATGAATATAGCAACATAATGTGGTCAAATACCATTTTAAACAAATTTTAAAATCCTCCCCTGTGGGGCGGCTGTATTGGGAATGTTCTTTCTTCACCTGTATGTTATCAAGCTAAATACCAAGTCTTGGTTTTGCTAGAATGTTTTTGTATATGTAGAAAAAAAAAACCACTGCTGATTTCAGTGCGTTGATAATTTCCCTCCCCCCTTTGGTGGTTTTTTTTTTTTTTTTTTGGGTCTTGGAAAAAAAAGCAATTGCTGTTTGTAAAAGGGGGGAGAAGGGGGAGAAAAATCTTTATAAAAATCTACCTGCATAAAAAATATGTGAAATTATTTTCTGAAATTCAGAGCGTTCATGAACATAGTTTGTTGTAAACAAATTCATAAAGTCCTTGTGGAGAAACATATGACTTTCATTTTTTTTTTTTTTTTTTTTTTCTCTGACAGGAGCAGCATTCTTAACTTTTGCCTTCCCATTTTTTAGCGCAGCTTCAGAAGCTCCATGTTGTTTTTGTCCTGTAATAACACTCGCCTGAGCAAGGACATGGCATCTTTGGGGTTTACCTCTGTCTCCAGCCTCTGGGAGGTTGTTTACTACTTTCTGCCTGGAATAACAGGCCGGTCCCAGGGATCCTCCCTGGGGAAGCAGGATTATTGGCTTCTGCCAAAATACCACCTCAGCGCGGGGCCTGGCTGCAGGGCTGGTGGTGACGGGTTGCTGCCCTCGGGGGTGTTGTTGATGGGGGTGGCAAGACGCTGGCCGTGGGTATGGTGCCCGTGGGGCAGTAGGATGCTGCCCACAGGGATGCTGCTGGTGGGGCGGTGGGATGCAGGATGCTGCCGAGCAGCAGGGCAGGCAGAGCCCCTGGCAGCGTGAGTTCAGCCCACATCTCCTCTAAAACAGTGAGACCCTTTTCAGGAGCGAGGTGTGTTTAAGCCTATATTTGGATGCTGCGCCTCTTCTAAATTTGGTTTCTCCTCATTAATACAGGAGCTGTTTTAATCGCCCTGTAGGGAAAACCATGGGGTTGCTGTAGGGTGGGTTATTCTGGGGTTTTTTTCCACCTTTCATAAAAGGCCAAGGTCTGTTTTGGAGGACTGGAGGCAAGGGAAGGTGGAGGAATGGGTGGAGGGTGGGAGGGAGGGTCTGCTCTTCTGAGCTCCTTTGTGCGGCACGGAGCCCCGTGTTTCCCTCTTCACCTCCCGTCTGGCTGATGAGGGGGGCATTCGAATAGGGGGGCAGCTCCTTTGCTTACTGATAAAGGCATTGGGGCAGACATGGCTGCGGAGATGCGCAGGATGGCTGCATTGTGGGAGGGGGATCTGTATGTTGTTGTTTCCATCTCCCCTTCCCCGGGCAAAGGCGGCCTTTGGGTTTTCTGCAGGGAGGCAGTTGTCCCTGGTTCCGGGGACTGTGGAGAAGGAAGCATGGCAGCATGGTGTTAAAATAAGCATTTTTCTACCTTTTGCTGTGACCTGAATCAGGTTTCCCCCTTTGCAGCAGCAGCAGCAGCAGGATGTGCTTGCAGTGGGTGTGATGAAGGAGTAGTGGATGGGAATTATTTGCATCGGGGCTGCTGGGAACGTGTGGAGTGGAGCTGTGCGTGGGAACGGGTGCCTCTCGCCTGCCAGACTCCTTGCCGAGCTGCTGGCGAAGGAAGCTGAGCTGCCGTGCTCTGTTGCACCGCGCTGGTACGCGGGCTTTTGCCAGTCTCATTGCATGCTTATATCTTTCCTTGAGTGCCAGAGGTATTTATAAACTAGCTCCCTTTTGTGACAGGGTTACGATCGGGATGTAGACGGCAGTGGATCGGATTTGAACATTGCTGTTTCTGTCAGGGAGGCTGAAGGGCCTGGTGGTTTTGTCTGCTGGTGGTGTCCTAGTGACCTGTGCTGCTGCACGCATCCAACTTTGATGTAATGACCAGCAGAGACCTTTACATCTGTGCAATTGATGACTTGCAGTAATTACTTCCAGTTGCAGCAGCATACGGAGCGTGGCTGGATCCTTTAGGTAGCTCTGTGCAGGTCCTGACGGAAGTAAATTTTCAGAGAAGATGCTGATAAATATGAACAATTATGAAAGAGATTTAGGCCAAAAAAAGTGTAAAAGTACAAGTCCACTGGGGTATTGCAGTAAAAGCATAAAGGACTTTTGTTACTAAGCTTAAAAATCCAGACACCCTAAGGAAATACAACAAAATTGAATTAGTTGCAGGAATTAATTCATTTTTGCTAACTCCTGCTATTAATCATTTAAATTATCTGAGATGGAAATTACAATTATAATAGTTATTTTTTGCTGTATTTCAGGGTACTCTCCCCTCCAGTAATTTGACCTAGTTTACCGGTGTTTTAATTCCACTGTCTCATTTTGAACACTTTCTTCTTGTTACCAGCTTTGACAAGTCTTCTAAATATTTTACTGTCTGCTCCACTCCATGGTCAAATAGGACAAGCATTATCTTCTGGCTAAAGAAAAACTGTGTTGAAAATCAGTACTGGTGAAGTTCCTTGATAGAACAGATGCATCTGACCTGAAAAATTACTTGTATGCTCCAAAATTTACTTCCCCCTGCCCCCTCCTTCTCCAACAGCATCTGATAAAAGATTTTTCTACTGTAAAAATCCCTTGCTTATATCCTTAGACCATTCGAGTTGCTAAACCCTACGGCTAGCCACCTTTCTGTCCATATGTGCTGAAATAAGGGTGTTTTACGCTTCTAGTAGTCTTCTGTAGTGAAGATTAACTTCATTAACTATTTGCCTTTTGTGAAACTTCTATGGAGTTTCTGCTGGAATTATTTTTTCAATATGAGTTTCATTGTGTTGCATAAATGATGCGCATGCTCCAGGGGAAGCAGCAGATTCCAGAGGCGATATGTGTATGGAGAAATCTTGCTCTGTTGGGATAGTGCTCATTTCTAGGACAGATGTACTTAACTAATTTTTTTAATTAAATGCAAATCACAGGTAGTGCAGGGTGGTGGTTTACCAGTGGCTTTTAAAATGTGTTTTTCTGGGAGAAGTGAAATGTGCTGCTTTGAGTTGCAGTCAAGGTATGAAGAGTTACTTCACGTATTTATCGATGAGCAAACCTGACAGGTCTTTAGATAGAAGCTGAAGAGTTATGTTAGTGTTTATCCCTTTGACTTGTGCTCTAATATATTTTGTGGCAGTTCTCTTCAAATGTGTGGAGTATTGTAGATCTGATAAAATCACTTGCAAGGAATTAGGCTCAACTTCTAGAAAGTTAAGATCTGTATGGCTAGGGTGGCAATTAATATTTCTACTTACTGAATTTTGCAAGCAGTATTAAATCACCGAGGTTAATCTAGTGACTTTGTTTTTCAAAACCCTTCTGAGTGAAAATTAGAGGCATGTCATTTCTTCTTTTACAAGAAAAAAGTTGTTCTCACGTACTGTATGGTGCCTATATGTAAAGTATCACATCTTTGCATTGATTGTGAGGAGACACAAATAGTGTTTGTCTACAATCATATTTCTGGCTTTCAAAATAATCAGTAAAAATTCTTTAGAAAATAATTGCTACTCCATTCCCATTCTCCCACGCTGTGCAAGGATAGGCAGAGCATTTCTACCCCAGGCGATCATCCTAATCAACATGGTTTCAAAACCAAACTTTTTTTACTTTTGAGAAGTCATTAATTAAGTACCCCTTTAAAAAAAAAAAAAAAAAGCTTTTAGGAAAAACGCTTAAAAAATGTTTTCTGCCTTGTGTTACTGAATTTCTAGCAGTTTAATAAGATACTTTTCATTTGGGCTTGTCCAGGTTACATGAAATTTAGATAAATGAAACACGTAGCGACATACTTCTTGTTACAACTAATCTCCTGCCTTGTGGGCCAGCAGTTTCCATGGCGTTTCAGAAACGCAATAGGTAGATTCCTAAAAAGCTTTTAAATGTAAGTATGCTATTAACTGATCTCCTTTCTGTAATAATTTCCCCCCCAAATTGTATGACTCAAGGCTACATGATGTTAAAATAGAGCAAAACGCTAGTATGAAGCTCTCCGTGTGGCGTGTGCTCCCTGCCCCTCGTCCGCGGTCGGTACCTGCACCACCTCTTTGGCCATTTCCTACACTTGCCTGTGTCACTGCACTCAACACCGCTTTCCTGCTTGTGTTGGTGTGCTCCAGGCTGTCTCTCGGCAGTGCGGGCTGATGGGCTTCCCTTATGTTCAGAGTTCAGCAGACTTGGGTTTTTGTGGGCAGGAGTTACTAAGCTTTCATGTGGAAATGAGTTGTTCTCCTGTGAAGGCTCCAGGCTGTGACCTGTATCTTTAAGGTTGTCACTTCCTCACGGTGGCAGAACTGGATAAAGTCATATCTTCTTCCAGCTAATGTTTATATTTCTAGTTGATGAGACAACCCAAGTAAAACAAGTGCAGACTTTGAAAGTACCAGAGTAGCTTCCATGTGGGTCTCTTAGAAGTTCTCTAGCCCAGAGTAGAAGGCCACGGTGCCTGATGCTCCTGTATCGCTTGCCTGGCTTACACAGGGACCTGGGCTGCTCAGCTGATTTAAAAAACCAAACTGCTAAAGTCCACCACCACAACGTCAGCTCTGAAAAGCGTTGGTGTAAATTATTATTCAGGGCATTTAAAGTAAGAGTGCGTCTAAAGCCTACTGGGTTTGCTGCCTGGATTCATCGGACGTCTTTTCAGTGAAAGAGAAATAACAGCTGAGGGTTGATGGATGGTGGATGGCCTTTGCAGCAAATCAAAACAGGGTGGGAAATGAGGGGTGGATAGCGTATGACTGATAAGTAGCACTTACTGTAAGGAGCTTAAAAAAAGGGAATAATCTGAGAGTGGCTGTGACTTGCAGGAATTGAGGATATCTCACTTGTGGCTGTATTGAAACGTCTATTGCAGCTCTTCTTTTTATATCCTTTTGTCTGTTGAAATGCCTTGCTGTTAGGGTTGGGCTCTTATTTATTTATTTCTTCCTCTCAGCAGCTGCAGTGCTCAGACTAGTAGCCTGAGATGCTAACAATGCAGTGCCTGCTGCCAAGAAAGGAGGTATCTGCATTCATTTTCACTTTCTTATTCTGAATATAAAAAAACAAATAACCCCCCTACGGTCCCACTGAGTCCTGCCTCCCCTTACATGTGCCGATACGTGATTTAGAGTACTTACTGGTGGTGTGTGACATACATCAGCTTAGCAGGCAGGTAATAGAAGTGTCCATATTCTGTAAAACAAAGCAGTCTTAGAGTAATCCAGAATAGCCATATTAAAAAAACCCAATCAATCAAAAAAACCCCCCAAAACCGAAAAAACAGTAATAGGTTTCATAGCAATTATTTAACAGATTATAAGTCTGATGCTTTACTCACTATTTTTTCTGAATTGTTTTCTTTTTTCTCAAAATGGCAAATTGTTGATACTGATCATATCAGGAGCAGTCTGTGTATGAAAGAGGCAAACTGTTCGCATTTCTCACTCTTCAAGTAATTTTGACAGCAATGCAAGAAAGAGGAATTGGAGACTTGTTTGAAATTCCTACAGGTGCAGCCTTTGAGGTGCGGAGCTGGGTGGCGGGGTGACTCCTGTGCGGATTTGGAGAGTTTGGGGTGCATGCAGGAGGCCATGCCATGCTGCTCGCACCCTCTCGCTGGCAATCTTACGAATGGGAAACAAATGGGATTGTAACCTTTCTGAATGTGGAGCTTGGGATGTGTTGACTGGATTATGAAGGCAGCAATTTAACTAAGGGGACATAATTTAGGGGCGGGGGGGCGGGAATCAGAGGAGCCCTGAGATTGAAACTCCAGGGTTTTTATATTGTAACATATTGACTAAAACAGATTTAAAAATAACCCCATTGCTGTGACACTTGTTTTTGTGTGTCTGCTCAGTTTTTAATAAGCCTCTCGTTATGATTCAGAGCGCTACGTAGAAATCCACTGTGCCATCTTTTTTTAATGCATTAGATGATCTACAATGTGTTTCTTTTGTGGTAAAACCCCATTGCCTCAGTATGAAGTGTGCACAGTGTACATGTGTCTTTGTTTAATTCAACATGTTTTCTTCTTTCAGTACTGGAAATAGGATATTTTAGTTCTTCAGTCACCACTGCAGCAAAGCGGTGTGTTTCTGAGAGCGTGCGGGGCGTTAGGGCAGAAAAGGCGCACCATGCGTCACTCGCAGGTATGCGCTTTGGATCTCCTAGACACACAAAGCCCACGTGCTTTTTATGAACAGCTCTCGCAGCTAGGTGCGTCTTGAAGAAATCACACCCAAGGAAGCGGATTTCTGCAGTTTTGAGTTAGCCCTCTGTTCTGTGCTGTTTGTGGTTGTTTTTTCCTTTCCTCCCGAAACATCAGTGTAAAGAATCAGAGGGCTAAGGGGGCGGGGGGGGATCTGCTGGTACTTGTTTAGAAATATCAAATAATCTCCAGCGTGGGATTTTTATCTTGCTGTGTTTGTGGTAAGAAAGATAGAGAAAAGACGCTTGAAAGCCTACGACAGCGTAGCCTGTAGGAGCTTTACAAGTTGATACAGATGTTCCATTCAGAGCAGAGATTTGATACAGGGTAATGAAATCAAAAGGCTTAAAATAATCTTTTATTGATTTTTATGGAGAGAAATCTATACCTGCAGAATCAAACTGAGGTTATGGTAAGAGCTGCCTTTAAATTTTGCTTCATTTTGTGAATGTGTGCTTTTAAAAGCGCATTTGTTCTGTGCCTTGAATGGCTGCTTCTGCTTCCCTTTAATTTTAAGTCCGAACTCGAGAAATGTGTGCTGAAATGTTGACAGCATAAAAATGTTCTGTCCTATTTAATACACTTGGTACATGTGCAGAGTTTTGAAAAGATATTTTTCATGAAGGTCTGCTGTGCTGCCTTGGTTTGGTTTGGTGTGGGGGCGGTGGCTGTCCCCTGCCCGCGGAGCAGGTCCCCGTGGGGCGCAGCGGGGGACGCGCCTCATGTGATGCTGCTCCAGACTCATAAACAAACCGTCACGTGGCCGCGCAGCCCTGCAGAGCAGTGTGCGGGCAGGGATAGACAGCGAGAGCATTATCCTTATTGGATTTCCCCTCCGAGCTGGTGCTGCTTTGAATGTTTTGGAATGAGTGGTGAATGAAACAACACAAGGCGCCTTTTTTTTTTTCCCCCTCTTTTCCTCCTCCTCCTCCTCCCCCCCCCTTCTTTTCAGCTGTGGGCTTTAGGATGCACAAAGAGTCACTGAACCTGTAAGAAGCTTCTCTAAATGGAGGTGCTTGCAATGCAGCCTGCTTTTCTTCCTTGACAAAAATATGTTGGCATGAGCAAGCACTGTACACTTACTGTCACATGAGAGAATGTAAAGGTGCAGATAAAACAATGAATATACTTGAGATTTGAAATAATTTTGTTCTATACATCTTTTTCCCATTTAACCAATAGAGGTTTTATTAAAAATGGATTTCTGTGTTTGCTGGTATGTAGTTCCTTAGACCCACCGTGTACGCAGTGGAAGCCGCAGCACTCTGGATGTGAGATGATTCTTTGGACCAGTCTGCTAACCCTTGACTGTGAGGGATTAGACTTCAAAAGCATTTAGCTCTAAATGTAATTATAGCTCAGTTTCTCTGTGTTGAGTCTTTTGATTTACAGTGTGCACATTATAAATGAGTAGGATACTGCCCATAAAACAATATATGCTGCAGTACTTGACTAAGAACATAACTTAGATCATGAGATCAGACTTACAGCTGAATAGTTCTTAGTTGTAATCTTCATCTTTAAGTATTGGAGCTCAGCAGTCCTTTAGTTTGTTGGATGCGTGTCAGCATTGCTGATTTATCAAGCTAACCCTGATCTAAGCCGGCAGCAAACTAGATGTGCACTTGTATGAACTTTGCAGCTTCTGGTTATTGATAGGGTTGCCAGTAGACTGTATTGATGTTTGGGAAGTACCAAGTTCGTGATGATACTTTACTAGGGGTTTGTACGGAATAACTGATGAGATTGCATTTTTAGGAGTCTGGGGTAAGGAGGAGGCTTGAGGGGTGATTTAAGAGCTCAAGGAGGTGACTGCAGAGTGTAGAAGCTCCTGAAGGATAATTTAGGCCAACAGGAGAGCAGGGGAAAAGCTAATATACAGGAGGAGATGGTAGGGTGAACAAGACGCTGTCCTCGTCTATCCGGAGATAAGACAGATGTGAGCAAAGCTACATGCTGCCATGCAAGTGAGATGAAATCTGAGGGAATGAGAAGCCGGCCAAGGGGCTTGTGGAGTTCCTTCTAGGTTTAGTTTGGCAGGTTTCAAACTACATTTAAAAAGATTTTGGTGTTCAGAGACATTGCTATTAAGTTATTTGTGCTGAGCCTATTCTTTTTTTTGTTATCCATTGCACCAAGAACCACAAAATGCTTTTAAAATTGTCTTTTCTCAGAGGTACTTAATGCTCAGGAACACAATGACCTGGTAATGTCATTCTCCAAATGATGATTTTTAAGCCAGATACATTTGTTAATCTCAAGAAAGGCAGTTTGGAGAAATCTCGCTAGCTAGGATGCCGACGATTTGGACCGTGTCCCAAGCTGTGCAGCTGTGGGCAGGTCACGTAGACTTGAGGTTGTTTATTTGTGCCATGGGTGAAATCCTGTTGCTTCCCCACTAGTGTGTCGAGTAAGACAGATAAATCCACCAGTGACCGTGGGGTACTTGAATGCTGTGGCTATTGGTGTCTGAGAAAATCCAGTCGTGATTGACACTGGTTGTGTGGTAGAGGTTATATCAGACATTGAACAGCAGAGTTAAGTGGGGACCAGAGGTTAAAACATGGGACTGAGATGGTGGGATTCGTGTGTGTCTGAAGGTGGCTAAACTGTGTGTGTGTGTGTCTGTCCCGCAACGGAAGAGGCAACCATCTCTCTCCAGTGAGCACAAAAAGCAGAATTAGATTAACCTTTCTTTTCTCAAGTGCCAAATTTGGCAGTGTAATCTCTTAAAAACAGTTATTGGCATGAAGTTAATTCAAAGATACTCAATGGTGTAAGCATGTAAACTTGCCCAGGTGGCACCATCTGCATCTGTGATTAAAAAAAGGCAGGAGGGCAAAACGAAGAAAACAATGTAGTTCAAAAAATGAAATTAATTTGTAAAGCCGTTTGGCTTACTACTTAACCTTCAAAAACCAAAAAGCCCTTGAGTCAAAATACCGAAGATAGATACTTTTGGAAAAGGTACCTTGTGTACATTTTCTTACAAGAATCCCAAGACTCTGTTTTACATCCTTTTCACTAATGCAGTTTATAATACTCCTTCCAGCTAAATCTTACAGTTAAGTGACATGGTGTTGACTTGTATGGATCCATCATCCATCACCGTAAAGCCGTTGGCTTAGTACTGTTTTGTCAGACAAGCCTCACTTCTTCCCGTGCTGAAGATGGTGACATTTGTTGTCATCCTTTAAAGTCTGTAGAATCTTCTCCAGAATATCTTTGCATTTGTTTGTCACAAAGGACCCAAGTCTGATACTACAAAGGTTTTACATTTCAGACTAGGCTGTGGTCCACTGTTAGAGTTGAAATATCTGTTTCTTTGTGGTTACTGACATATCCACTGGTAGAATTTTTTGCAAATATCCCCAAAACAGGTTGATTTCTGAAATAATTTTAAAAAGGTAATCTGGCTTCTGCTTTGTCTTTTCTCTATTATGTACTAACAGCCTGGCAAGAAAATATTTGAACCCCAGGTCCTCTGAAGTGTTCTGTAATTGTGTACTGAAGTCTGTAATTCAGGGCTTGTTACATTTTAAAAGAAAATTATTACGGTCATGTAGTGTCAGGGGCTTTTGCATATCAAGACAAACAGCTGCTTCTGTTCCTGAATCTTTTGCTGTAACCTTGAGTAACTCGTCATTTTTTACTGCATCTGGTTGCTGTCCGTGNATGTGAAGTATATATTTTTCTGTTACTAAGCATTCATGAAGTTTAATTTGTAGGAACCAAGGCCAAGAAGCTGATGTTAGGAGGAAGAAGCTCTTTAAAACCTGGGAAAGGGAAGCAGAAGGTTTGTCAAATGAACTATTGGTTGAAAAGCTCTTCCCAGGAAAGGTATAAATGGATTAAAAGTTTCCCTTGTGGGGAAGGACATGGTGGGGGGAGGAGGGAGTAATTAGTCAGTTTGGAGATCCTTCTGTAGCAGTTAATCCTCCAGCGCCAGCGTGGCCACCAGCGGATACTACATCCTTAGGGATGATCTCTGAGAAGCTGCTTTACTTTCTGTCATCACTTTAACAAGCCGCGGTGCCTAGATAAAGTGCATCAAATGAATCTGAGAAATATTTAAGCTGAAATATGTATTGAGGGTAGTAGCTAGCCCAACCCCCTTACTTTTTCCCCATGTCATTCCTAATTCATAAAAACAAACCATAAAACCCTCTTGAACTTTGTGCAAAAATCTGTTGCTCTGTAATTTGCAATTTAAATGATACTTCTCTGTATTTGACTGCAAGCAAAATCAGCTATTCTGTTCCCGTCCAATTTAATGCTTTTAGTTTTGGGTGTGTGGGGGGGACATCCTGGAATACGAATTATTTTTTCCCCTCCCTGTTTCTTGTTTCATAACCGTCAGTAAGCAGGATCTGCTGTTATTTGGTAGTTCCCTTGTATTGTTTTTCGGTGAAGGTTCTGTCTGCACATTTGGATTTGTGTGACTTTTTTTTAATCAGTGTGATTTTTAAACAGTGTGTTCAGGCTAGTGTTTGCATAGTTACAGAAAACTTGATTTAATGCGTATGGAAGTTTAGGTTCATATAATTGCAGAGAATGCAGGGCCTTCCCTGCTTGAAATAGAGACAGATCCATTCATTGTTTCATTTTGCAGTCGTTAACATTGGAAGGGAAATGTTATTTCTAATGATGGAATTGGAAAGCATTTCTCAAATTGAGTGTAGTCTGATGGCAATACTGCACTGTCCCCCTGCAGCTGGCCAAAACCAGCCACTGGGCTCCTTTTATAGTCACGAGTATCTGGACCAGCGGTGATAGACAACTCTTTGTCACAATATGTCTCAACGTCAGCATTAAATGTTTCTGGGGATGATACAATATTGATAACTCTAGCATAGCCAGAAATATTTTGTTCTTGGTCTGCTTTGTGTATTGTAAATACGTAACTAGAGAACTTACTGAATGGCGTGGCTGGCATGTTCAGATCAGTAAAAGGAGAAGGATGCACTTCTGAATAGTAAAAAGACAGCGTAGCATCATGAGAAGTTTGAAAATGGGAAGCATGGCAATGCTTTCACCCATTTGACCTCTATAACTAAAGATATCTGCAGTTACTGGCTCAAGGAGACTCATAACTGGAAGAAAAGGTAATTGCAATCCTGTTTACTGCAGTATTATTGAGAAATAAAGCTTAGAATTCATTAAATTTTCTGTTTGTAGGTGTCTTAAATCTAATAATTTCTAGGGTAAACGAGGTTGTGAGAAGTTTGCACGCTCTGTCTGAAGTCTGCACACTCTGCATGAAGAAGTTACAAATACTTTCATTACTGAATTGTATAGTGCTTGTTTGTTTTGGGAACCTGCATCTTCTCCTATACCTAATACTAACCCTCTGCAGAATAAATTAAATGCTTAGTGGAATTTTAACATTAAAAGAGAATTTTAAAAAACTCTAGAAAAGGGTCAGTCAAATTAGAATGCTTTTGTGGAAGAACATCTGTGCTTTAATTACTGCAACATAGACTTTTTTTTTAATGGTGTAAATATGTGGAACTTGGCTTTTTATAATTTCAAAAGATAATACTAAGATTTGCTGTGTTTAGTTCTTCAAAGACCTTTTTATAATTGTCTTTCCTAATTTTGATGGAAGAAAAAATATTCCATATTTAAATCCTTCCCTGCAAATGAAGTGAACTTTAGCTTCGTGGGATAAATTTAGATCATTTTTCTTCTTGCTAAATAGGAGGAGTTTTTAATAGCTTTTAAAAGTTTGTCTTGTGTTATGGGTATGCAAAGTGATAGAAAACAATTGTAGCATTCCTGTTTAGATGGTGAGAAGTACAGATTATTATTTTTTCTTTGAACATCTGATTCACCAGAGTTGTCTGTTAGTCTTGACAGGTTTATTGCCAAGCAAAGAAAGCGGTTGAATAAACAGGAAAAAAATGGCAGCACTACTGTCTACCTGCGGCGGAGACCGTGACCCTGGGATAAAGGGAAGGAGAGGCCTTGGAGTGTTTCCCTTCTGTGCCTCTGATGAGAACTGAATTTGCAAATGGTGCTCCTTAGCGAGGCTGGGGCCTTTGCTGAGATTACTTCAGCCCCGGCACATTGTTTCGGGTTGTTGTAATTGTTTGCAAAACATGTTCAGGGGCTCTCCCCATGCTGGTACTTGTTCTGAGCATAGGTAATGTGCAAACAAACCAGGTACCGAGTGCCATGAGGGTTTAAGGTAATGTGTCTTCATCGCAAGTACCTGTGTCTTCAGGTGTGGTGTGTTACTCTGCTCAGCTTTGAAAGCAGCAATTATTTTGACTGAATCAAAATATAGCTGCTTTGACCTATGCCCTTTTTTCCTTTTGAAATCTCGTTTCGCTTTATAGGGTGATTTAGGTGATTTCTCTCTCTCTCTCAGCTAGAATATTCTAAGGACAAATTTATTTTGCTGGAGAAAAACTTTCTCAGTTCAGTAAAATGAAGTTGTCCGTGTTGGCCACTTGCTTTCCTGGTAATGTTTTTTGGCTAGTAGGTATGGAGGCTTAACCTTTTTAAGCATAGTCCAGATCTTGCCACGTTTTCGTATGTGAAGCATGTAGATCCCTACATAAATTCTCCTGAACTTGAATATGGTCTGACACCTCAGTACTGGGGGGGGTGGGTGTGTGTGTGTGGAAATTACCTGAGTCGTTACATGGAGGCTAGAGTACAAGGCAGTTATATGGAAAGAGAAGAATGTTTTCCATGCTTCCTTTCCCCTTCAGTGCTGGGCAGTACTCTTTCTGCTTTGTCTTAATTCACGGTGTGAGAATACCATTCGGTGCTCTTCTCTCTCCGGACTCTGCAGAGCCTCATAGGAAGAGTTGTGGGTTTCTTGATTTTTGTGGGTTTTTATAGCTCAAGTACTGTAATGAATCTAACTCCATGAGAGTTAGATCCCAATCCCAGCCAGCACAACATACTTTGAATTTGAAAAATCTGCCTGTGTCTTTTTCTCCCTCTGCTTTTTGTATAAATATTTATTTGTATATAGGATCTGAAAATTAGAAACACCCTGCAGGTGCCCAGCACATGTTAAAAATCCATTGATTATGAGGCACCTCTATCATGACAAAAACTTAGACTTCTTTCTGGGATTTATCAACTAGTGAAGTGTTTTTGTTTAAAAGATGAGACATGGTTGCGTGATTCTTGGACAGACCTTAGGACATTCATATAGATTATGAGTGTCACTTAGCCCTCATACGTATGAAATCCATCTTCCTCATTTTGCTGTGTTTAGACACCTGATGCAGTCTCTTTCTCTGCCACCCCTTTGAGTTCTGTGGTGTGCCAGCATCACTGAACACAGTGTGGTCTCGGGGTGGGGTTTGGATGAAGTTTGAGGGTTTTGTCTCCTTTCGATTTTGAGAGGCCAGTGAATCTGTTGGATTTCATTGCAATGGCTTGGATTTGCCTGGTACTTCTGGTGTGTCTGTAACGTAGGGGACTGACGGAGCTGCTCAGCTAAGCATCGAAGTGCTTCAGCTTGCAGGCACTGCTAAAATAAATAGGGTAAGGTGAAGTGTGTAGCAACAGCTGTATGGTTTGGGCTTTAAATGGGCCTGGGCTGTAGACGATGTATCAGTAGCATCGATACACAGTCCGGTGCCAGTTAGGCATGTAATTGCACAGAAATGGCCTCTAATACCAGTTTCAAGAAGAGCTGCCAAAACCACAGCGCTCAAGGCCTCTCCCTCAGAGTTCGGCCAATGCTCGAACGAAACAGCCCCCAGCTTGTTCCTCCGGGACACAGGCCTGCCTTGTTAGGAAATCGGTGAAGTTTGGGAACCCACAATACCTCACATAGCTCTGTGTACAGTAACGGAGGGTGGAAATAGGGCCATAGGCATGAGCAACCAGACGAGTTATAAATATAGAATCCTCTCTCAATTCCAGTTTCGTTAGTCATGGGAGGACAGTGAGAGTTTTATAAACTTATAAGGAATATACAAACAGTTCTGAATTTAAAATAACTCTGTATAATTTTTTTAGTGTGTGAAAAGAATATTCTTTTTTGAGACCATCCATGTAAGTATCTGCTATACACAGTGTGTAAGGATCTGGGTATTTATATGTTCATGTGAATGTGACTTGAGATGACAAAAAAAAGGTGCTGGGGGGGGAAAGTGTAGCTCAAATGTGGCAAACTCTCTAGCAGAAACAGAGTGGGAAGCGGCGTGCTTCCCACTTTGTGCCAGTATCAAAAACATGAATTCCCCGTTTCTCTTTAATAAGTGCCATCTGATGCCATCTCTGGCTTCAGAGCAGCCGGGCAGCATCGCTGAGCTGGCTTTGCTGTAGCCCGGAGCCCCTGTCAGATCCAGCGATACAGCTCACCTTGGCTGTCCTTCCTATAAATAAATAAATAAAACCGTCTGGTACTCCCTAATCTGATCACAAATCCTTACTACAGGAAAGGATTTAGAAAGTCTGAGGCAATGTCATCATTATCTTTTTCCAGTCAGGAAATTTCCTGGAATTCCTTAAAAGCACATGCATGTGTATAAGCAGAGACCACTCGCCTATCCAAGTATTAACTGTGTATTTGACTACGTGGCCAGCAGTGGTGTGTGTGCCATTTGTCCTACCAGCGTATTATGTGTGTTTGCACTTTCTGGGGGATGGCATAGTAAAGCATGGTTTTCCTTGTTCAGTTTATTTTATCAACGCGTTGGAAGAACTGAAATAGTTCTGTCTCATAATGGAGGATGTTTTTAAAGATAGTGGACTAAGTGCAGGCTGGATGACATAATGCCATCCTCCACTTAGGTTAGAAGAAAACATTGAGCAAACCCATATGCTGTTCCCATCAGTGCCCCTCACTGACCCAAGTCACTTTTTTCCAGTGCCTTCTAATTTCAGGTGTTTCGGTCCTTTGCTTGGCTTGAGTGAGCTGGGGATTCAGAGCTGCTGAACTTGCAGCTGTTTGCCTGGGGCTTCCTTTGGGGTCACGGCAATGTCCGGTGCCTCTGTGGACTGGAAGCACCCCTGTGCTGCTCAGAGCGGGCTCTGCAACCTGGCTGAGCCTTTTCTAGCCACAGAGCTGTTTGGTAACCTGCAAGCAAACAGGCAACCGTTGCAGCAGCTCTGTTCTTTGGAGATCAAACCATGTAGAATGGAGTTAAAAGTTCGTGTCCAGACAGTTCGGGATGATTTACAGACTATGAAAGCAATTTGCTTCAAGTCTGAAAAGATACTCAACATTTTCCCTTTTCCCTCTGAAACACTTCCATCCACAGTCATGTATGAGAAGAAACTAATTTTAGTACAGATTTCAAGTCAATTTTATCTTTTCCGCTGTCCATGTTGCCTGTAAATTTGTTAAAATGCATTAAGAGATGGATTAATGCACGATCTTCCAGTCTGCTTTTGGGTCCTACAAACTCTGGCACCTTCTGCATTCCCTCTGTGTTTATAATAGAGGAAAGATTTAGAATGAAAAAATTATTCCATGATTATTAAAACCGACGAAGGAGCTCACCTTTTGTTTGTTGTGGATCTCAAGAGCACAACCTTCAGTTGCTGTTAGATTTGGTTACACTCTCTTGTATTTCTGGAAGCTGTGAAGGAAATGCTTTGTTTAATCGTTTTGAACGTAATTGCCTTAATATTGTTTGAAGTGATGTTGATCTTAACAGGATGCCTTCACTTGCAATGTGCAAATATCATAAGTGATGACGTACTCCCAGACGTACTAGTCTGTAATTTAATACAAATGCACCGAGGTGTCTCTGAGAACTTTCCAAACCATCAACATTCTTGTGTCTTGTTTTTCCCCTTCCATTGTCATTCTTCTCTTTTCTCAGATACCTAAATATCTAGATCTTAGTCCTGTTTCTAGTGGGCTATCTCCTGTTTCTAGTGGACTATCTCACTAGCAGGTAAACAGCTTGAAAAAATTTGCTTTGTAGTAAAACAGTTTGGATATTCTTGCTCTTTCTGACTGTTTACTTGAGTTTTAATCTTTTTGATTATTTTGTTGTTTGTTGTTAATGCAGGTATCCTAGTTGGCGATAAGCAAAAACTTTCTAAATATTGTGCCCCACCATGTGTATTGTAAACATTAGTTTTACTGAAGCTTTTTTTTTTTTTTTTTTTTTTTTCCTCTCTTCAGGTAGTTAGCCTTTGACTGGAGCAGTGTTGATGTCTGACTCTAAGACGAGCATTATGTTTCAGTGCTTATGCCAGAATGGTTAAGCCCGTTGATGAGCTTAATGCATAAATGCGAAGGGCATTCCTGAAACAAAGCAAGAGTTGAATCCCTCCAAACCAGTGACTTTTTTTTTGCCATTTTCCTTCAGCATTAAGAGAACCGCATAATTTAGACCAGTGCGATAATGTTACCAAACTGTCTTCCTCCTTTAGAATAAATCTGAAATGTGAATAGTATTCTTCCTCCAGCTGGGGTTTTGCCGGGAGATGACTGACCAGCGCTCCTTGCTTGCAGTATATTAATTAAATCCTGTAAAGCTTATTGCCTTACACTTGCAGCATTTGGAAGACAGGCAGATTAAATCTTGCTTTAAGCAACAACAAGCAAAATGCCAATATATTGCTCATAATCTGGAGTGAAAAGAAAAATAATTTGCTTCAGAGCTGTTCTGCAGCAGCCCTTTTCTTTCCTTATGTGTTACTGAAGAGTTCAGGAACTTCAGTTGCCCCTTTAGAAATGTGAACAAATTTGTGTCCGTGAGTGGTGGGTGATTGCAGCAGACGGGGAGCAGCTTTCACCGCTGTGAGGTGACCATTGCTTTCCTGCTTTCATCCTCACTGGCATTGGTGTTACTGTTCTGATTCGCATCTTCCAGCAGGAAATTTCCCCTTTTGTAGAGAAAATGTTTCTAGAACAGTGCAGCACTGACAGTAAAACATTCCCAACCAATTTGCTTACCTAGTGTTGAAGATAGAGTAAAACTGGCCTGAATGCCTGATAGATGCTTGTGGATGTGCCTCAGTTGGGTTTGTTTATGTACTGAATTCATACTGGCGTGGAAGGGACAAAACGGACTTGTTTTTTTCCTCTTTCTCTCGAGTGCCAGTTCCAGTGATGCCAGTCTGGGTTGTGCTGGGCAACATAAACTGTTTTGAAAGAGAATGCAATTTGTGCTGCTTGGGTTTGTCAACAAGTAGTGTTTATTTGCACCTTCCCAGTTGTTAGTATTACGCACTTAGCAGCAAATGGAGTAATTGTACTATCTATTGGTTCCTGTTGATTGTGGTCTAAGGTAGTTGTTTTCTTCACTCGGGTTTCCATTTGCTCCAATTTCAGTGTGATGTGAGTAGCTGTAACGCTGCTGGAGCTTTTAGCAGGGTTGATTGCTTCACTTGCAGAAAACGTGAAGGGATGGGAGGTTTTACAGTGCCAAATAGTGTCCCCGAGTCCTCTAGTCACTGTAAATAAAATGGATTTAGCACACGTGTTGTCATGTATCACAGCTGGGAAGTCTGGAAGCTGTTTTGAGGTAACTTCTGGGGTAAAGAATGAATGATAGATGGCCAAAAGAGGTGGTGGTGGTGGTGTCATCAAACTCCAGTGTATCCAACTGAAATATGCTTTGGGTTGTGTTCATCGTCATTTTTAATAGGCTGCTCTGTTCTTTTCAGTTGGAAAGGAGAGCTTACAGGTATGTTGCGCTGAGGCATTTGTGTGTTTGAGGGGTTACAAACCATGCCGTGGGCCTCTGGCTCCTCAGAGCTGTGCTGATGTGTGTGCTAGTCTGAAATGCTCTAGGTACTAAAACTATTCTGAGGGGAAGGGAAATACTAAGGTTGAAGAAAAAAATTGTAAAACTAGAAGGCATCGAATACCTCACCGCAACAATATGTTCTAGCAAATTGTCCATTTCACTGAATGATGAATGTTTCCTCTCCGTTTCATAGGCTTTACCACATCTGCTGGTGTCTGAGAGTCTCCAGGTGCTGAGTGGTGCTGGGCTTTCTTCTCCTAGCCTGTTTCCGCTCCTTTCCTCCACTTCCTTTGCTCTAGAATCATCTACAGGTGCTTCCATCCGAGCGGTTGGATCCAACTGCTGCACAACTGGCTATACAGGCATTTAGTGCGGTATTGTTTTTCAACCATAAAATCCTGAGGAAGGGGATGCAAGAGATTACTTTATAAGTCTTTCATAAAGATTGAGCAGTTAGTGGGCTGATGTCAGGTTGGGCAAATCTTTGAGGTTATTTTGAGGTTCTAGATGCTTCATCACATCCTTTATAAGTGAAGGATGCTACTCCTTCACTTAGGGGATATGGTGTACAGCATCTGTTGCAAACTGAAATACCAAGAAGCAAGAGACCAAAAAGCTTCATGTGGAAGCTGACCAGATGTAGTTAAACTTCAGCTGGATTTGTATAGTGGGAAGAAAATAATTCACAGAACAACTTCGGAATAATTTCAAGGTCCTTGGAAAGGTCTGCCAGATAAAAATGGGCTGGTAATGACTAGGATATAAAAATGGGCTGGTAATGACTAGGATGTAAACATGGAAACACATGACTAGTGAAATGATCTTGAGTCAGATGTAGCTTGCAGGCTGTGGACTTAATGCCCTCTTCTTGCTTCTTGGCATAAATTTGTGTAGACCTATCCAAATGTTTTACTGGTGGGCATGATTGTATATATACTAGAGGTTTAAAGAGGAAGGAGATGATCACTTTCAAGCCCTAGTATCACAGCTGGGTTGAACTGAACCTTTAAGTGAGATCCGGCAGTTAATTTCAAAATCTGTCAAACTTTATGCCTTAACTACTAGAAAGAAAGCTGTTCAACGTGGTAGCGGTTTTTCCTTTCAGGATTTTCACTGAGCATGAGATACCAGGTTTTTGAGGGCAAGGGAAAGATGGAAAAGACAAAAAATACACCATTGTTAATACATTGGTAATACCTGTTTTTGTACCACTTTAAAGATTTTATACAACTGCTCTAAGTGGCCTCTTCAGTTCTTTGGAGATGACTTGTACCCACATTTCTGTGATCGGAACACGTTACTGCATGTATTTAATATGTGTATTTCCTTATTGCAGCCTTTATTCTGTAGTTACTTGATTCCAGCCCTGGCCACGAATCACTGGAACTGGATTTTCTGAGTAATGTCTCTCCAGTCTCGCTATTCTCACAGTATACAGGGCAAAAGAAATCAGGTCTTGTATAGGCTGCTTGAGCATTTGAAGTCAGCTGCTTGAAAGACCGTACCAAAGTTTAGACCATTAAAATGCAATATTTTAAAAATTCTGTCATGTAGAGGGATTAACATTCCAAAAATGACCGTTTTTTTCTGTCTTTGTGGATAAATTTAGACAGCTAATTTTTTCAGTAGTTGGCTAGGAGAAGACGCTCCTTTCCTCCTCTGGTTTCTGCTCCAAACTAGGCTTTTTTCCCCCCTTTTCTTTCTGAAACATTATTTTATGTGAAGGATGCTCTAAAAAGCAGAAACAGTATAAAAAAGGAAGGATCAAATATCGTTTTACAAGGAGAGAAAGAATCTTTAAAAAAATATTTATCCCACACTTGGCAACCTTTTGCTTGCCCGCATGTGACTGGCACGTTGCCATCCTTGGCAGAGGCCGGTGCCTCAGCTTGCCAGAAGTCTTCCTCTTCTGGCTGCGTTTTCACTCCCTGTGACTGATTGTTTATTCACCTGATTTTTCTGTTTCAGCATTGCTGAAGTCATGGCGTCTTGGAGATAAGAACACTTTGTCTGTCCAAACTGTACAATAGCCATGATGTCAACGCAGAGTGTTTGCAGCGAGCTTTAGCTTTGTGCACGCTTCAAATAGGAGGTATTTGATGTCAGACAAACTTACTACCACCTCCTTAGCGTGAGGCTGTCCAAAAAGGAACTGCCGTAAATACCAAGAGATGATTTGTTTCTTGCTTTTTTTGGAGAGTTGTGTTTGAGGATTTCCCAACCTTGCTTTGTGTTTGCAATTTTGGTTTAGCATCTTGGGGATTTTAATTGAGAATAATGAGTCTCTGAGCCAGATTCTCTTGGAGCTCCTCTTGTTTGTAAGATCTTTGCATTTAGTTTTAAAGTATTTCCTTTCTGTATGTCAGGTCTGAATCTGACTTGCTCAGTAAGTGGGCATCTTCAAATGAAATATTTTGCCTTTTTTGCAAGTGATTGTAGTATCTTAATAGTATTTGGAAAATCTCCTGAATTTTGTTGACAAGGTAAACTTGTCATTTGAAGAAATCGGGGAGAAGGTGAAGCACGGATGGTCAAAGAAACTACTGTTGTTGGGTTTGCGCCAGTAAATTTGATTTGTGCCTACTGGTACTCTTATAATGTCCTTCTCTCAAGATCTGATGATTATTCAGTACTCTCACTCCCTAGATGTAAATAGACACTCTGGTCTAGTTAAGCCTCCATCATCTCTTTAATAGAGTCATGAAGCTGCTCAAGGGTCTGCCCTTCTCCAGGTCTTGTTTTGCCTTCCTTCTTCCATGGCTGCCCTCCAAGGTCTCTGAAATTTTCCATTATCTTGGTAGTTCCACGTGATGACAATTAAGCATTTTTTGCCCTTGTGCTTGTCAGCAAGGATTTGTTTGGTGGTTTCGAGTTTTTTTGTATAGAGTCATCAGCCTTCATGATCTAAGGCACTGTTGTACCTGGCCGATAAATTCTGTTCCCAAATGTCAGCCCCACTATTTGCTTATATTTGTCCCTCTAATGTTCTTGTGGACTAAAGTCAACAAGTTATCAACCGTATTTCAGGGTTTTTTTTTTTTTTGGCAAAAGTGTTTTGGAACCTGCATTTTAAATGTTTTGGTACAAATCTAGCAGCCCATGTAGCACAGTTTGGGAGGGCGGGGGGGAGGGTAGATGGGGCTGGATTGCAAGGCCAGCCAACGTTGTTTAGTAAGATTTTTGTAACAGGGATATCTGAGGGAACTGGCATGTAAGGCAGATAAGACTTTCTGTTGTTCATAATACGTCCTACACACACAAAATAGTTCTTGTTCTGCCTCTTCAAAGAAACAGGATACCCGTATTGTCTGCAGGCTGAAAACTATGCAAACGTTAGCAAGAACAAGCAAAAAATAGGACTTAGAGAAAAGCAAGGTTGCTGAGCTTTTAAAAAATTATCTTTAAGAAGTTTTCAAGACCTCTTCTTAAAATGGTTGTGATTAAAATATTACTATAGTTTTGAAAACCTGTTTCACTGATTGCCTTTTTCATGTGAACTTGTCTATCCTTCTGTGCTTCAACTTATATTTCTGTAGACAAGAGTCAGCAGATTTACCAGGAAATGCAGGGAATCCTATTTATATAGCAGACTGTTCATGAATGGCAGAAGCATTAAGGGAATATAAAAGTCTTTCCCAAGAAGGAAACAAACTGGATCTTTTTCTCCTATCTGAATACCGAATGTGGCAGCATTTGTTTTTTAGCAAATTGTCTAGATGAAAACAAAAAAATCATGTGGTTAATCAATACATCTAGTAATGAACCGTGTGGAGGCATGGGGTGTGTGTGTGTGTGTGGGGGGTTCTTAGTAGGGCTTTGAACTGGAAATGTAGCTGCCACACAAAATCCGAGTTCTGGCACCCACTCAGAACAGCAGTCCATCTGCTAGCAAGACACACTGATTTTTTATTTTCTTAAGCCCTTAGTTGCAAATGCAAGTGGTACTGTATATCTTAAGGTGAGAGGCAATTTGTGATGCCTTAGGTGACATCTGGGCAGACTTTACTCCTTTGACACTGGTGCAGGTTACTGTCAAAAAAGAATGTACACCTGCATACTTATTTATTTTTTGTGGAAGGGTTTGGTGTGTATGGTTTTTTTTGTTTACAAGAAAAAAAAATCCAGCATCTTTACACAACGGATTATTTAGCAGTGATTTCCTCTGCATTCCTGCTCTCGGTAGTCTTACAAGTAACTGGTTCTGCAAAAATTTTCTGAATTTGGCCTGTGTGTGAGATTTGTGCTACCTGGGTAGGCACTGGCCATCCCCATGCTCCTACCTCCTCGTTCGCATAGTCTGCCCCTTCCACCTCCCTTCTATGTTTTTGCTTGGTTTCACTCTGAAAAAATAAGTACACAGGTATGGAGCTGTGCTGTTGGATTATAATAGCAGTATGTGCAAGGAAAGGGTTGCAGGATTAAGTAATGTTTCTTTTCTAATTGGAAAAGACAGATGACCTCTTGGGCAACCTCAGTAGTAACTTCTCACCTTCTCCCGTCAGTAGACCTGCTGCATTCAATCCAGTGTATCCAAGCTATCTTTAATGCAAGCTTGTTGTGTTAGTGGTACGTGGTTACATGTATGCAAGCAGTAGCACTGTCAGATATTGTAAGCAGGTCTGCTGGTGATACTTCATAGCTATGTGCTAATATAGGGGAGATACTGTTAAAGCTGTCAGGTTACTTGGGGAGTACCTGCAGGTTGAATTTCCTCCACAAAATCTTTCTTAAGCCTTATTTGTATAAGGAGAACTCACCTTGGTACCCAGATGCTTCAACTTGCAAAGTTGGCAGTTAGGGCTTAAAATAAAAAGTGAATAAAATTAACCAAGGTCGATACACAACCATTTTGATAAAATGCAAAATTCTCTGATGGCAGTTTTACAAGTCCTTTTCAAGGTGAACACCGCCTTAAAAGTGGCAGAAAATGGCTTCTTACAATCAAAACTTGACATAGGATGTCTAGATCCTGATGCAGAGCTGTGAACTGTTTTTATTTTTTTTTTTTCTTCTTTTCGCTCTCTTTTTGCTCTCTTCTCTTATTGTCTTGTGTCATAACTGTGGTGCTCTGCTCAATAGCATTGTAAAAACATACTGGAAAGCCTAGATCTCATTATGGGAAGAGGAGGGGGTCAAGATTTTAGGGTGTTTAATCCTGCATTAAACCAACGCTGTAGTTGCAAACTGAAAGAGAAATGGCAATGCAGAACTTTTGTGGAACTGTTACGGTTTCTTAAAACATTTTCTTTCTCTACAGGCTGGGCTTTGCTGCTTCCGTGTTCATTTTGGGATATTGACTACTTTGCTGCTTATATGCTTTTTGCTCAAATCGTTCAGTTTGAATGTCCTCTGCTGCTTTGCTTGGATCTCGCTGTAGTTGTACTCCCGAAATTTTGTTCTATGCCGTTATTATTCATACTATGTTTTAGCTAAGTTAGAAAGTGGAAAACAGTTACTTAATGCAAACCAGATTTCCTATCTGTGTTTGTTTACAGAGCCTCTGGCACACAGTCCGCATGGCTAAAAGGCCATGCAATGCTGTAATCAAAATGTTGTTGTTACATAAATATAATGCTGCCACTTCTTTTGATGTAACAGTGGTGAGCTTGTCTGCTGACGATTCTGCTCTTTGTTCATGTCTTCCAAACTGAAATGCTTTCACGTAAAACGAATGTCTCCATAAATTTGCACCCCATTTTTTTTTTCTCCCTTTCATATATTGTTGTCTGAACCCAGAATTTGGGGATAAGGCAGAATTCTGTTATGCTCTTCAGGGGAAAATAGTAGCTCCATGATTCCACAGTGTCTGATGTGTACCATCTGTACTTTATTAAACCTCATTTTGCATACATAAGCAACACTGGGATGCTACACTGGGGTCAACCTAACCATGTGTGCTACAGTATAGCAGTGCTTTATTGTACAAGTGTAATTAAGTTGTTTAAAGGAAGCTTGTTTTCTTGCCAGTAGAAGACCAATTTGAAGTACAAACAGGAAAGTCAAGAAATGCTTAAAAAGACAATAAGTCAGCATTCAAAAAAAAAAAAAAAAAAAAAAAAAAAATTAACCGAAATACTGGGGCTGTGGAATAGGTTCCAGCAGTTGGCTGTTTCCATTATCCCTAGTGTTGATCTTGCTTTCAGCAATTTTCTTTATTATTTAATTGGCTCATGTTATAAATTTGATCTGAGAAAAAGATATTTTCAGGCAATAAAAGTGAGAAAAACAGAATTTAATTTGTCAGTTTCACAGGAGTTGGTTCTTTTGCAGAGATACTCTAGAGCCCAGGGAATGAAAGAATAGAGTTGTATGGATCAGGGTTCTTCCTTTAATGCCATTCACTTTATTTAATAGCTCTTGTTCATGCTACCTTGCTTTCTGTCTTGCAGTGTGCCCCAGCTCATGTGGCAAGCGAGCCTGTACAGACCAAAATGAGTGTTGCCATCCCGAATGCTTGGGGAGCTGCACGGCGCCTGACAACAATACCGCTTGTGTGGCCTGCCGCAATTACTACTACGAAGGAGTCTGCATGCCTACCTGCCCTCCCAACACCTACAAGTTCGAGGGCTGGCGCTGCGTGACTAAAGAGTTTTGCTCCAAAGTCCCTGCCACCGAAACAAGTGAATATGAGAGGTTTGTGATTCACAACGATGAGTGCATGGCAGAATGCCCCTCTGGATTCATACGCAACGGGAGCCAAAGGTAATGCAGCTTCTGGAAAGTCCATCGGAGTTGTCATGTTCAGGTTTTTGCACCCCTTATTCTGTGGCAGCTTGTGATGCAAATTACATTAGGTAGAAATGAGAACATACGATGGGGAATTCAATGACTTCCTGTTAAAGGCTTGCTTAGGTGAATTCACCATTGAAAGGTCTGATTGTATGTGGTCCTATGCATTGTCAATTGCCACTGAGTCTTCTGAAGGACTTGAGGAGGTCAGTACAGTGCAGAACCAGGTCCTCAAGTAGACAGTAACAAAACAAAAGCGAGAACCCAGGAACACAAGGTTAGAGGTTGGCTGATGACTATTTACACACAGAACAAACCGTAGGAGTTATCTTGCTTTGCATACTATTTGCTTTATGTGTGCTTGCATTTTAGACACGTGGATTCTTTAGTGTATTTAATTTTATTTCCCTGTTTTCACTGTTGCCAGAAGATGATAATGGTGTTTTAGAAGGGAGCAATCATGTAGATGGTGACAAAAATAACGCAGCAGCTGACAGTATTATACAGAATAATTTGCAAGAATGTTACTCACCTGCTCTTATTTATTTCTAACAGTTGGAGTGATGCATGCCTATGATTTTCTTATTTTGTCAGTGGTTTCAGCAAACAGCCTTAGTTGCCTACTGACCCTTGGAAGTCATAGGCTTTGAGTAAAGGACAGTCAGTGTGCTAAAATTCGTAGTGCTTCAGTACTACGCTAAAAAGATGTCTTCGAAGGCTGTTCTGAGATGTTGGGTTTTTTGGAAAGGTCGTTGTGATGATACCAGCACCACTTGTGTGTCTGTGCCTGCATGTGTGTCATCCATCAGTTCAGTCAAGTAGTAAGGCAGTCTCTGGTTGACATTTGGATGTAAGCAACTTAACACTGCCTTTGCTCGAATCCAGATATTCACCTGAGAAATGTTTCTTTTGTTATCTACTTGAGCTTGTAGTACCAGCTGTTTGAACTGCTTACACTGAAGTGCATGGCCATCCTATCTTATCTCAGTGTTGTGCTCTGCTGCAAAGATTGAAAGGAGCTGTAACTCAAGGCTAGTGAATGTTTTGTTCCTCAGAGATGGTGTTAACAAATAGTTGCAAATGGAAAGCATTTCCAGCATTCTTTGTACATTTAGTTGAATGCCTCTTGCTTGTGTCTGCAGCTTTTAGTGGTTTGTGGCATGTTATAATGCAGGATTTTGAAATAGGAGCTTACTACTAAGAAAAGGAAGCTTCTTTCTTTTATGCATGAAAAACTGTTATCAATTTACATGTTTCTTCAAGCCTCAGAAGAAAGTGGGTTCAGTTTCTTTTAAAAAGAATAAATAGTAAGTCCATGTTCATCAGTGTTGTCATCAGTAGCCTTTGTCTTTGGAGCTGCGTTTTTTTTTTCTTTTTCATTTTCCCCTCTAAAGTGATAAGGTAGAGTAAGTAATAATGAAATACAAAGGGAAGTGCTGGAATAAACTGAAATATAAAAATTACCTTGAATCGGGAAAGACATTTACCAGGAGGAGTGATCAGAGGGCATGTTTTGTGCCCACGTGTAGTGTTCAATTTTGAGATGAGTATGCAGACAGTATAACATGGAGCCTTTAAAAAGCTTCTGTAGCCAAAGGCTAGGCTGGCCTGAGTTCTTGTTCCTTGAGTTTGGCCATGAAAAAATGCTTATGAATGCTTGTGAGTATAGGAGCAGAAGTGAGCCTGCGCTTCAGTGTCTCCTCCCACCTTCTGGCAATCTGGTTTCTCTTGAGTTTGGGGCTGTGTCTGTCTTGGTGTTTTATAGTCAGTGGTATGACTGTTCTCTTTGCGTCTGTGTAATCCGTTTTGAACCTGCTTAGGCTTCTGGCCTGTCTCTCTCAATTCCTGTTGCAAATTAGTTTTGCCTTGCATCAAGATGCATCCTTCTGTTTGTTTAAACTTTCTGCTTTAATACTTCTTAAGCTATAAGAAATAGTGACTAATTCACTGCTCGCTTTCTCTACATCACACATGAGTGTATGCTCCCACAGTTGTCTTTCCCGAGTTAAAACAGCCAGGAGCATGGAATTCCCTAGTGCTGAGCTTCAAATGTTAGTTTAAGGGTATGGAGACAGACAACTTTATAAGAACTTGAACAGTATTTTCCCATCTCCAGTTCCTAGCTGGCCTATTTTTGGAGGTTGCGCGTGGATTAGCATGAAACTTCACGGCACTCTGAGGCTGTCTGCATAAATGAGAAAGGTGGTCTTTCTGGGTATAAGTACGTTAGAGTAAATGCACAAATGCAAGGGCACTGGGTTTTACCTGAAGTGCCTTTGACTTTGGAAGGACCACAAAGCCTTTCAAAAGCTGGCAGGCAGCGGGTGTGGGTCCGCTCCAGTCCAGTCCAGCAGGCAAGTGTGCTAAGTTATCTGCAGCCCTCTGCAGAAGTATGGTTAACTTTCATTCTAGCCTGAAGGATTTGTCTAAGCTTTAGAGGGTAATGTCTTTCAAAATTTAACTCAGAGCAGTCCGTGGACTCAGAATTGTGTATCGTTGCTTATTTTCAGTCTCCCTTTCTTTCCTAACAGTATGTTCTGCAGTCCTTGTGAGGGGCCTTGCCCCAAAATTTGTGAGGATGGGAAAACGAAGACCATTGACTCTGTCACATCAGCACAAATGTTGCAGGGATGCACAATTCTCAAGGGAAATCTGCTGATTAACATCCGTCGTGGAAGTAAGTGATTGCCCTCTCTTTATGAACCTCTGATAAGGGTGCTTTTAATATTTTTTCCTTTTGTCTGTCAGCATAATGATAAGAACGTTAAAAACTCAGCAAACTGTTTGCTTTCCAGTCCCATAGCAGTGCTTCTGTTTGATTTGGCCCACTGTAGCACCATTCTCCAACATGCAGATGGAATAGGTATTCAGCTACCAAGTTACAAGGCAGAGAAAGCTGGTATTTTTGTTAGCTTTTTTGGCAGGAGAGGGAACCAGGATTAGGCAGCGAGATGAGCAGTAGTCCCAAAGGAATAATAAAGTGGAAAAGTCGAAAATCCTTGCATCTGGGTAGGTAAATAACTTGTCTGCAAGTAAGGCATGGCACTGTAAGACTGCATATCCTCACATTTTAAGGCAAGGTGTGGTGTCTTGCTAAAACATGGAATCCAGAGCGCTGAGAGCTCATATAAAGCCTAGCACTGTGCCTCTGGATGGTCATCATTAGTGAGCTGGCCACCTTTGTCGCATGTCTTGAACAAGCTCTGGATTAAATTTGTCAGAGCAGTGATTCATCAGCCAGGGAAGTGTTGACAGTTGATGAGCTCTTAAAAGCAGAGTAAAAATCACTGTTAGTTTTTATTGGAAATGTATCTCCCTACGGAAGGTCCTTTTTGGTTTCATGAATAAGGTTAAAAGATTGAGATATATTTGATTCACTTTCTCCTGCTGAATGAAAACTTCAGGGTTTAGAAACAGCAGCATGTGGATTATTTCACTCGTGGTCCAACTGCTACAGGTACAATCTTCCCTTATGGGAGATGTTCCAGTTACCTGGGGCAAGTGTGGGTTTTTTCATTTTTTAAGTGTTATCTTAGAGCGCTGAAGAGCGTCTGCTTCCTCCTAGCTTATTTGGGAGCTTATTTGGTATGGGAACCAACCATCGGTATTTGGTAATTGGGCTTCCCAGCCATCTGTTAGGACTTCGGTTTGTTTATGGCGGCAAACACAGCCTGTAGCAGCTTCTCCCATCCCGAGTGCTTAAAAACTTCCCCTCGCAACTGCAGTGTAACTTTGCAGGATAACGACACCAGGCAATGGGCATGGGCCAGGGATTGCTGGAGGTAAGGACTGCAAAGATTGAGACTTGTGAAGGATGGGATGTTGCCGACCTATGCAGGGACAGTACAGTTCTTAGGGAGGGGGCAGTACGGAAGAGTAGAGCTTGCTCTGCGGTTATTTTAATAACTTATTACAGAAAATCACCTTTAGTGAACTGTATGGAAGATGCTCCATGGCATGAGGACATCCTTACGGTTTTATTGTTGCTGTTTCATCAAGAGTTCTCAGTTTTGTAACCAAAGCTTTATAGGTCACTGAAAGCAATGCTTTATGCCCCAGAGAAGACAAATGGCATACCTCCACCTCTTCATCTTCAGTCTCATTCTGTTTTCCAATGGAGCTTTCTGCCTGAGCTTTGCTCTGTAGCCGGAGAGCAGTTCCAGTCTCGTGGATGTGTACATTTACACAAGGGTCTTTTCATCCCTGCCAGAATGCTGGCTCAACATTTGGTGCTGGCTTCAGAGTGCAGTGTCCATGGAAAAAGCAGGTATACCAGTATGGAAAAGCAAGACTGGTTTTCCACTGTTGCTCTGTGGCTTTATTTTGCCGTTCAACCGTCTGTCTGCACAGGCAACTGTTGCTGGGGGAGGAATACCAGTGTCTCTCATTTTCAAAAGCAACAAATACAAACATTTTCTTTTACTGAGCTAATACTGCGTTAAGCAGAATAGCAATTAAGGCTATGACTTCTGCAATAATAAAATTACATTTTTCTTACTGTAGATAACATCGCCTCAGAACTGGAGAATTTTATGGGTCTGATTGAGACAGTAACAGGGTATGTGAAGATTCGTCATTCCCATGCATTAGTCTCCCTGTCTTTCTTGAAGAACCTGAGGTATATTCTGGGAGAGGAACAGGTGGACGGGTAAGTGTTCAGATATTTGTAGATGCAATTTCACTTTACTAGAAAGCCACAGAGAATAAGTCTCCTAATAAACATTCACGTACCATTTATAGAATTGTCTCTTCCACTAATATGCAGTGTTTTTCTCCTGATGAACACCATTGCACAGTCATCGCTCGTTTGGATTACTATCCAAATCAGCATATTAAATTGAGTATATTAAAAATACTTTTATGGTAACTTTGCTGTTGCTTTTCACTTTAGGTTTTTGTAGGGAGATGATAAAGTATCTTTGTTCTTTTTGCTCTGTTTGAGAAAAGAGTGCCTCCAGAAACAATTGGATTTCCTTGCAATTCTTTACTGTTGGCTTTTAGCAGAGTTTTATGGAGAATGTCAGCTGAAAGGAAACCTGAACTTTACTAACAGGGAGTGCAACTGGAAGTGACCCAACTGGTATGAAATAGATTGCAAGTTGCAATTGTTTGCAACTCCTTGAAATGCTAATATTAAATGAATTATCTGTCGAGCAGGAAACAGACTGGTCAGCAAAAGTGAAGTTGATCCCTTGAAATGTTTGCTGTGGGTTATATTGCTTCTATAATTACACAATGTGTGATACTTTTTGCTGTATATAACTCCTGTTTTCCTGTGATGGTAAGAGATAGCCGAGACAAAAGTTTTTATCTCCGCAGAACTTGCAGTGCTGAGGTGTGGTGGTGGTCCTTCAGCAAACTGCCTTGCTCTTTCTCTTCCTGAATGAAGTAGCCATCCCAAGTTTAAACCAGTGTTCTCTGGGAGAAATAAGTCTCCCTCAGTAATGACAGAACTATTAAATGAAGGATTTTGGGAAATCATATAAGAAGAGGTGGTGGGAGGGTCATGGGAAAGGTTGCTTGCGTCTGATTTATCTGCCCCAACAGGATAAAGTTACAGCATGAGGGATTCTTCACAACCTCCCTCTTTCTCTCAGGCTAGTCTTTGGTCAGCCTTAAATTCTTAAAATTCCACCATCTGACAGAGTGAGTTAAAGGGCAGCACTTCATCCTGCACTTGAAAAGCACGCTGTCTTTTTCAGTAAGAACACTGGCTCTACGGAAAAGCTTGTTTCTAATTGCAAATCCTAGAGGCTTGTCACTTTGAGCACAAGGCTCATTCAGCCCACTTACGATGTGGCATGCTCTCACAGATACTCCAATTATTGATTTGTCTTGTCTTCTCTCCCCCTCTCTCCCTTGCTCTCTTTAAATTTGAGTTTAGCTCTACATTTCAAGTAGTAATTATGTTTATGGTACCTTGTATATCAGCAAGCAGAGCTGATATGAAGGGAAGTGTCAGGTTTTTAAATCAGATTCCCGAATAGAGAAGTAAATAGGTGCAGCTTTGAAGAGGAAAACAGGGCCGAGTGGGGAAGGTAAAATAGATCTATAGTAAAGAGCTGCTTGTGCTAAAATTCACCCATGCTAGGAAATTACTGCAGTTACATACTTTGGGTCAGGGGCAGTGTCTTTGCTTGGAAAATGCCTAGCATAATTTAGGCATTACCACGTCTAAATAATATTTCCAAAAATACTTAGATGGAAGTAGGCACCTGGCAAGGAAGGACTGAGCTTGAACAATTACTTTGGCAGAGTTATGAACAACAGGGAGTGGGGTCTTAACCTGGGAAGTACTGGGCTGCTGGAACAGTAACAGTTTATGCCAGCATTGCCTTGAGGGGTGAGAGGGAGGTTAACTTAAGATCCATTATGATAGTTGTTCATTACCTGACTGACCCCACCACCACCGTGCCTTTTTTTACTGAACTGGACTAACAAAACAGGACTTCAGTATTTCTTTCTTCCTTATTCAGTTGCTGGTGCCTGCCTTGGTTATCACAGAAAATGGAAAGTTTAGAGGGAATTTACTTTGTTTTCAGAGTACTCATTGCCTCTTTTGAACACCATGTCTCTAGTGAACGTGCTCCCACGACAAGAAAAAAAATTTCTCTTTGCGAACAGGGAAACTGAAATGGAGATATGCTGGAGGGCTCTCGGTGTCTTTTGCAGGATTTTGATTCCTAGTCTGGCATTCACTCTGCCGGGCCCCTCTGTCCTCTGCTGGGGTGCTGTGTGTTCATTGCTGTCACCAACTGCGGCTGCGGTGTTGATGGGTGGCATGTGGCAGCACTTCTCAAAGCATCCCCAGGTTGAGTACCTGGAGAATGAGTAATTTGTGGCCTTCAGGAGCAAGTGAGGAGATAGTGACTGAGGAATAGTTCCTGTTGTGGCACTGACCGGCTGCTGACATTGTGTTTCAACGTCTGCAGCAAACTGGGGACAGTCTCTATAAAAGCAAAACACCCCCCCCCACCACCACCACCACCACCACCAAAATGGTGTTTTCTACATCATTTTGAAGCAGAGGCATCAGTAGCTGTCAGCCTTATTGGAAGGTGTGAAGGATCTCTAGCTGTTGTGTGGCTCCTCACCAAAGACTTTACGGTTTGTTTTCCTGGGATCATTATTGTCAGATTATGGTGAATTCAGACAGTCGGCATGATAGCAGCAAGGTTTGTTCTAGCCACGGCATTTCAACAAAGCAGTCACCCTGTGTGTAAGAGTGTTTTAGGAATGAATAATGCCCTCCGGACTGGTGGTAAACACGGGTGGTGAGCATGTCTGCAGTGGCAGGCTCCCATGGGGGAATGCTCCTCGGCTTTGTTTTTGTTTAAGGGGAGGCTGTAAAGACAGTGTTTCTCAGCTATCCATGTGTAAGTGAAATTTCAAAAAGTGAGTTGGGGAGTTTGTACACTGAGATGTGAGGCTGGGTTTGTGTCGGGCTTTAAGAAGCTCATCAGTTTACCTTTTCAAACTAGACAAGAAAACACTGAACTTTAGTATTAGTAAGGTGCATTACTTCCAAATCCATGGGTTAGTATAAAAGCCCCTAGTTCCCTACCCGTGTATTCGCCTGTGGTGATGCAATTTTTGGCCAAAATCAGCTGTTTCTAAGTTGCTTACAGTTTACATTAGCAAGGTGTGTGTAAGTATCTATTAGAGACCGATATTCTGTTAATAATCTCAGTGGTTCTGTTTGAAGTGCTGGTGGGCAAACACAAGCAACAGAATATACCAGCATTATGAAAACATTAACAATATTTTGGAAAATTGATAAAGTTCAGGCTTGTAGAGAAAAGCTGAAGAACGAACCTATTTAAAGAGAGACCATCAAATGGAGCATTTTGTTCAAGTATTGTCCTCCGTATTGTTCTCTGTGGTGGTGGTGTGCTATATATGTTTGACTCTGTCAGGTCCTCATCAGGGGTCAGGGTCACACTGTGATACAGGTGTAGAACATATACCATGTTAATAGACAATTTCTAGCCAACGTGTGGTATGTTTTGTGTATGTAAAGCAATAAGGGTTTTCTTTTTCTCCTGTCTCTTACTGGTTGATGTCCCAGCTATCTGGTCCAGTGGGATTTTCTGTCTTTCTTGTCATTGTAACACTGAGAGCTGAACGTCTTCTATTCTGTATGTCCTGCAGGGTTGCTTGTCTTGTCCCAGGGTAGACAGTCTGCCATAAACCTCTGCTGCCTGGTCGTCTTCTGTAGCCAGTTCACCACTGCTCTCGTTGACAAGTCTTCTGCCAGTTCTCATTTCCTTTTTGGTGCAAGTCACTTGCCTTTATGGATCATGCGTTGCTCTCTTATTAACAGTATACTTATCTAGTCATCACCCCTTTCAGGAGCTTTTTGTGACCTGTGCGGATACAGTGTGAAGCAGGTTTTTAATGTATGCAGTCAATAATTAAGTGGCTGTGGGTGCTCTGCAGTTGGGGATACACATCATATTGTGGGAATTCTCTCCTGTGGGAGTGCATGGGTTATGCAGGTTGCCTTGAGGCTTTTTATGGCAAGCCTGGGACCAGATGTGCCTCCTACTCCTGTTCAGAGGTTTAGCCTGTCCTTCAGGCTGTAATCTCCAGCCATTCCCTTAGTTACTGTCTCCAGGGTTTGATTGGCAGTGCTTTGTTTTCCTACCGTGAATCTTTTATTCTTTCCACGCTATCTTCCTTGGTGTCCTGATTTTTTCCACAGCTGTTAGAGCCAAAGTCTGATATAATCTTTATTTATAACTTTATTCATAACCTAAGCCCTAAGTGCAGTCTGGTTGTCCTCTGCTCCACCTTTCAAGCCATGCAGCGCTGCACCTCTCCTGTGACTGAGACTGTATATAGCCCTCCAAGTGTGGTTTCCCAGGTGCTTTGAATGGTGCTAGAATAACTTCCACTAATTTATACTTTCAATGTATATATGAACCCTTAGGACCTGTTTGCCTTGCCTTAGACGGCTGCTCGAACTTGTGCAGATGGCTTTAATGTATGAGCCACAGTAACTCCCAACTCTGGCCCAGTCGCTGTGCAGTTGTGTGAAGCACCAGCGTGTGCTTGATTTGCCTCATTTATTCACGCTCTTGAAAGCTTAGCCACATTGCTTTAATATGAGAATTATCTCTAGTGTCTAAAGCGTAATTGCCACAGTTGGGAGCAGGAGACAGGCTGTTATTAAATATTTAAGATAGTTTCTGTAGTCGTGGAGCCACACCTCTGCTTACTGTGTTCAATCTGAGTCCATCTTTTTGGGTCTTTCCTGAAAAGCTTAGTTGCTGTCGCTTAGTCACATGGCTAATTATGGTGAAGTGTCATCTTTTCAGCAGTGCACAGGGAGCTGCAGGGATTTTAGTCATCTGTAACAGAGTAATAGGTGTCTCAAATAAACACAGTTTTTGGTGATGTTTGTCAAATCCCACATGCAGTTTAGCATTCTTGTTCTCTCCTGGGAAGACGTATTTAAAGCACAAATATGTATGTGCTCCCTTGTCAACTGAGCACAGTCTTCTCAACACCCGTCTGAAGTGGTACCAGGTATATTGACTTCATTAGCAGTCAAGTCCTGGATAATTAGGGGATAGTTGGAAACGGGAGAAACCACTTCTCTTTCACGTTGTTCTGAAAATACACTCAGTATTTTTTGGTGTGTTACAAGAAACCGCAACCATGGTCTGCGCAAATTGCAACCAGAATGCACAGTTTTCACTTCAGGTTGGGTGAGGGAGGAATTAATGCTAAATTTTAAATGAAGTAGTTGAAGGAAAACCATAAATGAGTAGTATGTCAGCTTCTTATGAGCCCCGTGGTTCATCTGCTGTGTTAGCCTGCAGAAACTCTGTTTTAAGTTACTTAAAAGGATGTGTAGAAAGCCTGGTTGAACTACATTGATATGGGCTTACCAATGCAAAATGGCTTGCAGAAGTTGCAAGGCTTCGTTGTGTTAATAATGGATTTTATGTTGATGTAGTTAACGTTGGTGGGACTTTCCACAAAAGAGTATAATAAATGGTGCCATGATGGGTTGGTTTGATTTAGCTTCATCAGCTACACAGACCTTTAACTCATTTCCCAGTTGTGCATTCCTGTCCGTACTGTCCCAAAATGTAAGTGTCTTTGCAGGTGTTGTCTTGCTGCTAATGTAGAGCCCATAATCTTGCTTTTGCTGCACCTGTTTTGGTTTTGTTGGGGGTTTTTTTGTTGGTTTTTCCCCATTCAGCACAATCGATGGGTACCCAGAATTTCTTCTTAATATATAATAGGATTTACACACACATTTTTGCATTTAGTATCTGTGGAAATAAAGGATGTTCATGTTATTCCACTGCTGTGCTTAGGGAATGGGCTCAGCACGTTCTGCTGCCTGTGGTGTTAGTTCTGTACTTTGAAGTGTGGATCCTGTGCTCTGCAGACAGTGCAACTGTTTACTGTCAGGTTTTGATGTATAGGCGCAACTGTACTTGGCACAATGTAGGAAATCTTTATTGGGCCAAGAAGTAAACTAAGACAGAGAGGCAAGGAAACCTCACTATGCAAACTCTTACAGTTGCTTTTGTAAACATAAGCAAGACAGCTGTGTTCACAATTGTATTTTATTGTCAGAACTGCATCATGCTTTTCCTCCCATAAAATATGTAAGGTTATTGCTTCCCATTTGCCGCAAAATGGCAAATCCAGTGTAGAGACCTGCTGTTCAGTGGACATGAATTTATATTCCTCATAGCAGCTTCTATGCAATTATTAAAACACATGTTGGAGTGGGCTTTACGTGGTGTGGTGTCAGCCGTGGAGTCCTGTGTTACGGTCATTTCCCTGCCCTCTGACCAAAGCGAGCATTCAGGGAAAACTTCCTCCATGGGAGAGAAGAAAATCCTTTACTCTGCTGAAAACCGATCTAAAGTAATAAGAGGAAACAGTGTTTTAAAGTTTGCTTATATTAAGGTATTCTTGGTTGGAATTGGCTATGAATTAAAACTAATATTTTTCCTTCAAAAATTTCCTTCTAGGAATTATTCCTTCTACGTGCTTGACAACCACAATCTTCAGCAGCTGTGGGACTGGAACCATCATAACTTGACGATCAAGGAGGGGAAAATGTATTTTGCATTTA
>WAAD01035050.1:715-15007 GCA_013389945.1 Fregata magnificens
GTTTTTCTTTTTCAGATATGAAATGGCTGAGTTAGAGAAATGGTTTTATCAGTACACAGACATGCTGTAGTGCACTAAAAGGAACATTTATCAGTACAGAAACATGGAGAATATTTATAGGAGAGCTTCTGCTTGTTCAGAGAATGTATTTTAAGGTTTAATGAAGTGATATAACTATGCAGGAAACCCATTAATTTTAATTTATTTATTTTCCTGAACATAGAGTACTTGATATTTGAAGATTGCATATTCCTTCCTTTGAGATCCAGATTTTTTTTCGTGGTTTCCCCAAAGTATTTCTGAGTTTATTCATCTAGACATTTTTTTTCACATGATAATATTTAAAGATCTAAATTTATTATCAATAAGATTTAATAGTTTGAACTATATATATATATATATTTGCAGAAAAGCTAGTTGCAGAAGTACTCAGTCCACAGGTGTCAGATTTTGCAGCCTCTGACACAGTCACTATTTTTAGGAGGAACATGGCTGTCTGCCAGCTCTCTCAGAGATGGGTAGGAGACAATAGTGGGGATAAATTCACAGTATCATAGAAACCTCAGAAAGTTTGTGAATCATTTGGGTTCAGGTTCTCTCAGAAGTTTCTTTACAGTGCTTCCACTCTCATGAAGTTCAGACAAATGAATGTTTTGCCTCAAAATCAGTCTTAGATACCAAATTTGTCACAGTTTCCAACAAGGCATGTTTTGTGTAAGATAAGTGGACTTCAACAAAAATTATGCTACCCTTAAGAAACTGTTGGTCACTAGCAATTTCAACGTAGCCAGATTAATGCATGATGTGTTTGAATTTTGCATGAGCAGATATGATTTTCTACATACTCACCAGCATGAAGGTGTTTCTGATAAATGTTATGTGTCTACTATTTGCTTTTTTTTTCTTTCTTTGCTATCAACAGCATAAAGTTGATAATGTGATTGAAGTAGCTAAAGCAATCTGCAGTGTCCTCTGTTTTGTGGAAACCAGAAACATTACTGATGCAGTCCAGAAACTCCGTGCAGTGCCATTGGTGAAAGCACAGGTAAAAGATGCAAGTTGATGTCCTATTTTTTCTTTAAAACTGGAGCTTGAATAGGTATCACTAATTTTCTGATTGATCAAGGCTATTCTACTGTCTTACTCTCTTATCTTACTGTCTTATTTCCCTCTGACAAGCATTAGGTAGAGGCACTATAAAAAAAGAAGAGATTGTTGACAATGTGCGACAGAAGAGCAACAGAGGACTTGTCCTGTGTATAACTGCAACTGATATGCTCCTCTGTTTGTTCTTTCTTATTCCCACCAAACGTAAAAGTCTCTGTTTTGCCACATCACCTGTTTACCAAAACATGCAATTTCAAAGTGTTTGATTTTCATATGTTTAGTATAGGTTGTTAACAATTAAAAAATTCCTTCTGTGAATGTCACTTAAATTATGAGGTTTTCAGACAGAAATGTCTCTGCTATTTATGCAGAGAAGGACCAACATCATGTAGTCCTGATTTTAGCTGGAATACTCACTCTGAAAACACTGAAATGGGTTTTCCAGGGGTTACTGTACAATTATGAACTGGGATGTTGGAGGGCAGTATCTGTTCTCAGTTTTGTCATCAGCCGCTTTGGTATAACCTTGGACAAGTCACTATGACCTGACTTACAGAAGTTCTGAGCACCCAAAACTTCTGAAGTCAGCATCTGAGAAATACAGGTGCTCAGCCATTAAACACTTGGATTTAGTCTGGTGTAATCTTAAGACATGCTAATTCTTTCCCACCCTAATGAAATTCCCTCTTCACACTTTTTTAAAAAGTTTAATAAGTTATTAAGGAATTTTTTGGTTTCCTTTTATGATCTCTGTCTTGTCGTTCTTTCTCGTAGCAAATATTGTTTAGAAAAACATGCCAAACTGGGCCAGANTGTCTAGCTACATAAATGGAATTTATTTAATTATGCCTGCTACGCAGTTTGAGGTCCCAAACATAAGACTGGGGAAAGCTAGCATAATTCTTTTTGTAACATTTCATGTGTCATAGGAGTGATATATAGCAAATTAATTATATGTGGTCATCCATATACACTTACTCTTGACAGGTTCAAACCCTCAAATACTCATCGTCTTACAGGGGAGGTGAAAGGACCACCAAAGAGCAGAAAGTATGTTAGTTGAAGAGGCTCCAGTGATGCTCAGAAAACCTCTTTTCTTAAATCTCTGCATTCTTCGCCTCTGTTTATTCCTCTTGGGTGGGAGGAGGGAGGAAATAGCTTCCAACTTAGGTAAAGTACAGGACCCAAGCAAATAAAATCTAGAACATGAATGTAGCTCTCTGCAGGTCGGGGTTGTAAGTAAATCCCTGCACCATGTTTCTGGAACAGAGGACACTAGAAATCACAGGGCAGACATTGCTGCATGGCCTTGGGCAGAACCAGCTGTGGCCTTCTGGAATTAGTTATATGGGTGCAGTCTCTCTGAAGGTTGGCAAGTATTGTTAAGGACCAGGCTGCAAGAAACAACATAGCTCTAGGTTTTTTTGTTGTTGCTCAGAGCTGACCAGCTGATTCACATAAGCGCCTTCTCTTGCTTCCCTTCTAGGTCATGACTCACTATAAATCTTGTTTCTGTAGCATCCTAAATCTTTTCATGTCCACTTCAGCATCAATTATTAGAAGTCACTATTCTGGGTAAATTCCAGCATAAATGGGTCTGTGACAGCACACATTTTATCTGGCATGTTGTTGATTTAAATGGAAATAAGAATATCTCCATTTAAGAGAAGTTCTTCCTGTATATTGGAGGGCAAATACAGTAGAGAAAGAGATAAAAGAAGTAAGAAGGGATCCACATGATCTGCTTTTCAGTTAAACCCCAGGCTGTCCTGAGAGGCGTCAGGCAGATCAGCATCTTCCCCTTGAGAAAAGTATTTTGTCAACCCAGAATCTTTCTTAAGAGATAGATAAAGAGCTTGGTCCAGTAAAAAGATAGAACAGTAAGAGAACATGTTCTCCTTTAGGAAGGAATTGGAGCAGAAGAAATGTATTGGGACTAATTTGTCGAAAGATTTCTTTTGGAGTTAAGAGAAATTTAGTGTATTTTCTCTTTGAGTGTTCAGGTCAGCTCTGTGAACCCAACGTGTAAACTGCCTCATATGACTGGCTTACATTTACTGAGTATCCCTGAGTCCGTTTTCAGCCTCATTCTCTCTGAATTCCAGCAGAGAGAGAGAGATACAGCAGTCAGAGACAAATCAGTTCCTATTAGTGTGGCCTGTCCTGAGCAATCAGAAAACCCCATATGTCATCCCGTGAAGAATAAGATTATGGGATAAAAACCAAAGAGTACAGGTCATCTTTTGAATTATGAGCTGATCTATCCTGTTGTAATAACAAACAAACAAACAAACCTAAAACAAACAAACAAAAAACCCTGCTCCAGGTGTTCCCAGATTGCCATCGCTCATTCTCCAGCATGTGTCCAATTTCCAACTCCACTGTATAGACAGTCTCCAATATATACAGGTTCTGCTGAACCAACTTCCAGGTACTTCCTTGCACAGAGGGAGTAATACACTTTCCTTTTTCTTTTTTACCTATTTAAATTATAAGCTCTTCAGAGCAAGGAACTTCTCTCCTTATCTATATGTACAGTCTCCAGCACAGTAGAGTGCTGGTCCTGGCTGTAATCTCCAGAGGCTAAAAATGATAAGTGGTGGTAGTGGTGATGATAATGATGGTGTTTGCTCATCTGTAATGAGTGAAATGATACTGTTCCTGAATACCCTCTTCTGAATGTTAAAAAGATTCTGTCCTCATTGAATATTTTGTCACTAGTCTTAAAATATTTTTCTGTCCTAATATTCACGTAAGAAGCTGCCTTTGTCCACATTTCTCTTGGAGAATACTGACTAGATTGCTACTCATTTTTAAAAGTTTTTAAGTTACTGAGGTTTTGTTCCCTTAACATTCCCTTTCAGGCTTGGATAGCTGAACTAGTTGTCTGTCCCTTGAAGCCTTCCTGTAAAGGCTGTCTATGACCTTGACTGACACCTCTCTCCCCCTTACTCCCTCCTTGGTGAAGCAGACCTGACTAACAACTGACTTCAAACAAACAGAGAAAAAAGGAAAAAAAAAGTTTTAAAAAAAGTTAAAAAAAAAAAAAAAAAAAGTCAAACTGTTCCTGCACCAACAAACGCAGTTGCTGCTGCTTGCTTTTTACTCCTTTGAGAAATAAGTGCTGGGACAGTCAATTAGACTTCAGCAATCTAGAAAAAGTTCAGTTTTGGTTTTATGAACAGCTTCATCTTTCTCAGCGCCAACTGAACTATAAATGTCTTAAAAGCAGTAATATGTATTTCTGCATGTTCTGTATCTCGAATGATTGTTCCATTTTATGGAAGTAGAGATTATACATTATATGCAACTACCTCATGTATAGAATAGTATATAAATATAACAAATCAGATTTTATCTATATCGATATTTATACAAAGACAATGGACCATTTCTCCTGTCTCTATCAACATATGTAGCCAAAACTAGTACTCAGCAGTTGGATGTTTGATGGAGTACCAACTCCTCCAAATCTTTGTTGAGTTAAACTCATACTGAAGTGTAGGGGCATTTTATGTGAATTCTGGGTAGACAAAGTGATTAAATACTGCAATATTAGCGTATCTTGTCAGTCTGCTTGAATTGTTTCTATTATGTTCATGAGCATAGTACTCCCAAGACTTTTTTTTAGGTAGAAGAGAGGCTTTTTTCAGACAAGCAGGTAACTTGCACCACAAATAAAGTGAAATTTTTGAGGCTACCTGTTACATCTCAAGTGCTGCAGGATTACACATCAGGTAAGGGAGAAATGCCAGAAAAAAAGTTCTAATTGCTTTTTCACCGTGGTTTCCTGATGCTTTAGTGTAATGTATGGTGTGGTTTTGTGTAGAACACTTTTTAAAGAATTCATTTGGCAAGTTCTATGTGCACATAATGCTGCAGGGAAACTACTGTTTACTCCTTCCAGTGTAAATTACATAGGGTGTCAGTATATGTTTGTTTATACATATCTGTACATGTGTCCTTACATACTTAAAAAAAAAAAAAAAACCCCAAAACCTCAGTGTGCTTCTATTTAATTCTGGTTTTATGAAAAAAAGAAAACCAAAGAAACTTACTTCCAATATTCTGTGTTTAATTAAACTGTACTTATTACCTCCTTACTGCCTCCTTACTGCTAGCACTGTGCATTCCTGTACTGTGGTAAAGAGATTATGAAAGCAACTGGCATCAGTGATAGTTTCTTCTTAACTGATTGCATCTCTTTATAAATGTGATTCATTCAGTCTCTAACCAACCTAACTCTGGGATTTTAAAATCCATTCAGGGGAAACTCTGGGCCTGCTGCACAATTAATGTTTTTCATTCCCCCNCTAGGAGATCAAATCCTGTCAGAACAGGCACTAATCCACTATATATTAAATGGGCTACACTATGTTGAAATTATAAGCGCTGTTCCAAAAGGTTGTTTACTTTCCAAAATTTGAGAGAATTGAACAAAGGCCTCTGTTCCCATTTGTCTCACTGCATTATAAAGATTGTGAAAACATATTTCTCAGCCTGGAGGTTGCTTTTCTCCCCTCAAGTAAGCATTTGACTTCTCTTCATATTTGCCAGACAAATGTTGGCAGCTCCAAGCTGCGTACCGGCGGGAAAATGCACATCCAGCATTGTACTTCTTATGCCACTTGTGCAGGCATTGTAATTTTTAAGAATCATCTTGCTGAATACATATGTATTAACATGAAGCATTCTCAACCCGCTGCAAAGGGATTAATGACTGTAAAGGATAGTAAATCTTTCAGGGACGTGGGTTCAAACAGTGCAAGCCACGGGCAATATTGAAACACAGAATTAACTTGCTACTCCCTCTGGTCAAGATTTGCACCTCAGTAACTTATTTCTATGTTGCCTTGGTACATGCGAGTCTGATGTCAGGGCCAGGTGAAGACAGGGCAGACTGAGCAGCCGGCAGGGGAAGCCAGTCACCTGCACTTGCCTTTGAGCTGAGGCTGGGTCCCACCTGCGGCCCTGGTGCTGCAGGTGCCACCTGTCCTGCTGGGAGATGTGCCGAGCTACCTGCTGCCACAGCGGTTTTTCCTGTGCAGACTGGGAGGCACAGGCAGTGTAGCAATATTTAATTTTGCCCAGTGTCTGAGAAGGCTGGAGCAAGGTCTGATTGATGGCAGTTATTGTACCTTTCAGTGGTCATAAGCACCCAGCAGTTCCTGCTGACAGCAGTGGCATATGAGAAGTGGGAATCCAGATACTGAATTAATGTTAGGCATCGAGAGCTGTGTTTAGGCACCAAGGGCATAAACACCCCCTAAATCCCTGCATCTAATATTTTCTGTTGGCTGTCTCTGGTTAGCTGCCTGCCCAAAGGCCTTTGAAGAACATAGCTATTTTTGCTGATTTGGCACAGGAATGTAGGTGAAATGTAGGCCACGAGTGGAGACTTTGTGCTCCTCAGCTTTGAAAGGATGCTGAGGCTCTGCCTGCTCAGCATGGTGTGGGATTCATGTATGAATATATAAGGCATGCAAAGGGATGGAGAGGGTATTCTTATTTCTGTTATACCAGTGCAGAGGCTGAAAACATGAATGCACCTCAAATGTTGATAAGCACTTCTTTGTATTTTGACATGCCTAAATACTGTCAGAAATCAGGTCCTGAGTGACTTGTCTGAGATGGTAAAGGAAGCAGGTGGAAGAGATGGAAAGCAGGTCCTGGTACTCTGAATCCCAGTCATGTCTCCTGTCATCATAACATAGGATACATCCTTCCCCTTTCTCATCTTATTTTCCATGAGTACTACTTGTAAAACCATTATAACTGCTATCTGGTCTTTTTTGAACTAACTGATTACTTCTTCCCTCGGGTTTTGTCTTTATAGAATTCACTTCAAAGTGTGGAAACACCAGACAAAGGTAAAGTGTTATTTTTAGAATATGTTAATTCAAGATGAATCATCAGAAAACACATGTTTTGCTCTTTGTTTGTATTAGTGAACTGTTATAGTTGGTATATTGCAGATGTTTACATATTTGGTCATATTATAAGGTAATTATGACAAGTTAAAATTTAAGTGATCTAAAAATGTAAATAAAACATAGCATTTCCCAAAACTAATCTGGAGATTCAAACATGGAGAATGGATAGTAGAGTGAAAGAACTGATTACAGTTAGTGGTGGTCACAGCAGTTGTCCTTAATTCCAACTTTTTCTGCAGAGAAAAGGGAAAATAAGGAACTTCATGAAGGCCTAAAAAATTATTTTTGTGTATGGCTTTTCTACTTGGCTCCAATAACTTTCATTGCACCCTCCTTAAGCTTTAGTTCTCTGTTGTCTTTTGTTGTGTAAATAGTGTGTTGTCTTAAATGATATACTGCCATAAGAAGAGTAGGTTAATTAACAGTAATGGACAAAATCATAGACCCTGCCTCAGTTAAAGTTAGCTTAGACTCATTGGCTAATGCCCAGTACTGTTAGCATTACTGCGGAGAGCACCTCACAGACTGAGGGACATGCAGGAGTCTGTCCTGTCATGGGTGCCTGTGTTGGGTTCCTGGAGGAGACAGCCACACTGGGGCATGGGTCCTGCTCTACTCCTCTGTGGCTGGCCTGCAACATGCAGCTGGGCGTGCTACGCAGATGCTTAGGGCCCTCCATCTGAATATTGGGGTCGGCTGGGGTGTGCTGTGGAATGGAGGTGTCTCTCCATTTTTTTTGAGGAAAAAAGTGACTTCTGAGATGCTTTTTCTTTCCCTCTTTCTTTTTTCCTTTGTCTGTTTTTCTCAATTTCAGTGTGCTCAGAGAAGCAAAAAGGTGAAACAACCACAAAGATTGCAGCAGCCTTTCAAACACAGAGGTGGTTCAAATGCAGGATTCCAAATGCCAGGCTTATTGTTTCACCATTATTCAACTTCATGAACAGCAAACAAAGAAACAGTAATTATATTTGTAAGCTGCCAGGAAAAGCTAAGCAGCTGGAGGGCCAGGGGAGAACATGCAGGTGCAGAAGGGAGGAGAAAGTAAATACAGTTTGTAGGATTCTTCTCCCTTGGATATAGTAATTTATCCCATGATTTTTTTTAACACTCTTAACAACAACTAATTGTTGATGATGAAAAGAATGAATAGTTACTAACTAATCAACATCTACCTTAGAAACATCTTCCTCTGCACGCTGTTCAGAAAACCTGGCTGGAAAGGATCTAAAACATTCCTCTACTTAAAGATACTTCCAAATTTGGACTTCATTGAATCAGCAGCTTCCTCAAGGAAAATCTGATTTTTTGAATAACAGTAGAGGAATCAGATTTTTTTACTCTCTAATTCTCTGTGCCTATCTATTTATGCCAGGAAACCTTCAACTGTGAAGAGTGATGCTTCTCTGTGTGTTCTCGGCACACCCTAATTTCATAACAATTGCAGAATCCTTTTGGTACTGTAATATTAGAAACTGCAGCTTAGCAATTGCAAGTCAGAACCTGCCAAGCCATTAGTCGTTCTGTGGAGAAGCCTACAGTCAAAGTTGTCCAAGGTAACCAAAATTCAAATTGACTTCTTACATGCAGCGATATGCATTTCATGTACATTTTAACATACCACATGCCTTACATCTACACCTATTAAATAAACTTCTAAAAGACAGCAAAATATTTAAAGTTAGGCTAATGTGTTAACAGAAAAGTCTAGCTATCGTATCGAAGCTGGTGTTAAGGGCGTGTCTGATAAAAACAAACTGTGAGAGTAATTAACAAAACTGATCTGCTGGAACATAGGCCTGATCCCCAAGGAGTGGACAAAGCCATTCTACACATCTTTTCTTTTGGGGATCACGAGCTTTCCTTAGTCCCTGTCTTCTCAGTGCTCACCTTCATGATAATGCCATGGGGCCTCCCATCCGTTGACCTGGGGACACTGAGCCTGAGAGGAATCCAGATGATATTTTCACCTGCTGAAGCTAGAAGTAAAAACCAGCTAGGTGGTGAGATGTGCCTTCCTGCTGAAGTCACCTTTGTGTTTCCCTTTCCACCTCATTTGCTTCCCGCCTTCTTTTTACTTCATTATGCTTAGCTGGCTAGAACTGCAGGCATGCAAAAATTTGCAAGCCTCTGACCCAAAAGTAAAGTAAAATCACCACCTTAGCTCAGTGCTGGTAAATTTTTCCAGATCTCCGGGAAGCTAAAAAGCATGTGCTTTATTTGCTCTAGCAGCACAATTGCAAATGAAGTCAGCATTGACAGCCGAGGAGGAAACAGACTGCATTTCCCACTTGTACTGTTCTTTTCTGTCTCTAATATGTATTCATATTTATCTTGAAGTTACTCCAACTAATAAATACTTTTTCCTCTCCTCTTCCTCCCCCTAGTGCTAGTTATTACCCTAAGTATCAAAAAAGTTTTGTTTTTCTTCATTATAGCTTCTCTCTACCACAAAAGAGAAAAAGATAAAAGATATTGTTAAAATTAAAGCCTTACTCAATAATTTGTTTAGAAACTGCTTTAATCTTTTCTCTTTAATAAAAGAGGTTTAATATTAGTCGTTCACCATGGACTAGGCAAGTCAAAGACTACATTCAAAATATCTAGCCTTGATTTAGTGTTGCAATAACTGGCTCTATTAACAGTGTTATCTCTGTAGACCAAAGTATTCCATTGCTGCGAACAGAGCAGTACTTATCCATGTTATGTCTAAGTCTGGATCATGTTCTTTTTCCTCTGTATGAAGTCCTTAGAGGATTATGTTAATGTTTTAGTGCTCAAAGTATTTTTTTTAGTTCTTCTTAAATGTGAGGAACAATAGGCATTTCTAGATGTCAGCACTTTTCTGCAGCATCCAGTGTTCCCAGAAAATAAAGAATGAGATTATTCAAGTTAGAGATTTAGCATTGGAGTTTGCTGCAATCCAGAGTATGAAAAGACAGGCTGCAAACTGAGTCCATGTGTGTTTCTCAAAAGCTGATGAATGAATGCCTATACAATGTCTACAGCCTTGCTACTTCAGGCAGGGATTTCACTGGATCAGACATACTAAGCAGCTTTTGGAATTTGATCAGTAGTTCTCTGGGACCCATCCCAGAAAGTCTAGTGTGCACAATGAACTGATGATATTGACTCAACAGTCTTTTCCAGCTGAATTGGTGGAGTTGCTATCTTTTCGAGTAAATGCAGAAATCAGATACCTTGATGACAATACATTTAATGAAGTCATCATTACATTTAAGGATGTAAAGGTTCACTAATTGTGCTTGGGATTTGATAGTTGCTTCTAGACCTGATCATAAAAATATTCACTACAGAAAGTTTCCAAAAACAAAAAAAAAAAAGGAGGAAGGGGAAAAAATTGAAGGTTTTTTGAAGGTTTTCCTGTATAAAATTGAAAACTCCAATTCCTTCTTTTCCTAGGACAAAGCCATTATAGTTTTGTTTTGGAAAAATCACTTTTTGTTTCGGAATATGGAAAAATGTCAAGAGCTTTTTATTGATTACATTTCATCTCCATAAGTGTCTCCTGCATTGTTTTCAGATCTAAGCGTGGCTCTTCACCTCTAAGTTGTTGCTGTGTTATGTCCTGATATGTTGTTCTGAAAGCCAGGCGGTTTTTAACCAAGACCAATTTTTAAATAACTACAACCCCCCAATTCTCAAAAAAAAATTAGACACAAGTTACCAAGGCCTTACTACTATGTAGCATATAAGAGCAGAGACATTTTTGATACCAGGACAGCATGAGATTTTTAAGTTTCTTTAAAGGGATAATTCATAGGATTCTTCAGCTAGTAGGAGAAAACAATAAGGTAAATATTGGTACTTGGAAACTGCATCTGATTAGTATTTGCATTACAGCCTTTTCATGTTTTGCCTTTCTCTTATTATAATAGTAGTCTAATCAATGCTGCTTAGCACCTTACGTAAATCTTAAGGTTTTTCTTTCTGGGTGTTTTGTGTATGACCTAAACTGTATTTAGGATCTTGCTCTTTTTCTTCTCTCCAAAAATAAGTGGGAAAGAACAATATCAAGCTCCTGTTCTGCAAAATGTCAAAAGGGTCTTAAGCCTTCCTTCCAAATTCTGTTCAACCAGATATTTGTCATGTTTTACCCAAAGAAAATGTGCATATAGAGTTAGAGAGGGCGTGTTTAATATGTGTTAAATTGACATCATCTGCTAGTGCAATAACAGCAAAGTACTTACTGTGTTGGAAGGTCTGGCACTAAAATAATATGTGAATTGTAATATGGGACTGAGAAGAAGAAAGTAAGTGGTTTTCTGTAAGGAATATGCTAGTATGTTCCTTACTAAATTTTGAAGACACCTGCAGGTATATTCATTAATGCTTTTAAGGGGTGGCGTGGATTGTTTGGTTTCTTACCAAGGGTGAAATTTATTCCTTCAGACTTTGTGTACAAGGAGCATGTGTCAGAAATAAGCATATCTGGCAGCTGTGGTTAAAGTTCACTTCCCTTGGTCTCACCTCATTTCTGCAAGTCTCATTTCTTCTCCCCTTCAGTGAGAAGATGATGCCAAATAATTTCACACCAGAAATAAATTATGAAGTTTGAGTTGAGATTATTAATCTTGGTCACAATTCACTTTGCAATGTGGTGTGTTCATTGTCTCCTAGGTACTGGCTATGCCTGGGGTACCTTTCTAGAAAATAAACTCTGGCATAGCTGAAGCTGTGACTCCACTGTAGGAAGTCCATAGCCTGTGCTATGTAAATCAGTGAAACACCGTTGTCCTTTCTCATCTAAGATTTATTAATCATAAAAGTCATAAAAAGCAGTAAAGTTCTCTGGCTTCATGGATGGGTGATATAATTTCAGCGTACCAAATCCTATTCAGCAGCTCATAAAAATATAGTGAAAAGATGCTGACCAACCCTTGTGAGTAATGGACACTTACAGACTAGCCAAGATGTTTGTCTCTAATTTAGTTAATTGCTACCGGGCTTAATGAGTGAAGACTGGGGGGAAAAAGGGCTGACTCTGGCACAGAAACCATAGAGTCATTTTAAACTGAGAGCTGACAAGAGTAAGAAAATGAATGTAGAAAAAATGCTGCAGCTGCGGACCTAGCCATACTTGGACATTTGATTACACCTGAGGAACTCTGTTCCTGAGAAGATCTTCATTCTGGATCTCCTAGCAGATAAATAATGCTGAAGTTTCATTTGTCTCCCTTTGCTGGCAGCTGAACTCATTGCCCCATTGCTGTCTTCACCCCTCACATGCCATTTTAGCAAGAGAGACAGCCTGTAGTCCCCCCTCCCCAGGCCATGCTTCCAATCTGGCTCTATTTCTGCATTGAGGCACAGTCTGCAAGCCTATGGGTGAAAGGTGGAAATTTGAAAGGGGAAAAAACCCAACATTTCCTAGCTCCCTTCAGCAGGGAGTCTCATAGACATCATCTGCCACTAAGCGAAGACTGTTAACCTTGCCCCATCTAACTACATAAATCTTGTAGGGTGGGGCAGCTCCCTGACACTCAGGAAACTTTTTTCACCTGACCACTGACAGATTGAAGCACATTATAAATAATTGAGGCAAAAATTGTGCTTTTCCTTGTTTTCCCTCACTTTTGGTGGGGTTTTTTTGTTTGTTTGTTTGACTTTTACGTATCTGGCATTCAGTTTCGGCTCTCAGGTAAATCATGAGAGTCATTCTTCTGCAAACATGGCCAGTGGACAGGATAGCTTTGATATAGCGATAGGCATCTTGCATCTTATTCACTTCCTTGCCTGGCATGTGTAAATTTTCTATTATGGAAAATATGTACCCTATTGTGTGTGTTTCTCCTGAGGATAGTTTTTGGTTGGTTTTTTTGTTTTTGTTTTTATTTTGTCCAAGGAGTACTCCCTGCTTTCTGTGGCTTATCTGAAATATAATACATTTCCTCTTGTTCTGGAGACAAAATTTGAAACATTGCCTTACAGCCTGCAATATGGCTTGTGTAAAAACTGCTGCTGGCCAAAGGGTATGTTTCAACACACAGCAGGAAGTTTACACAGATTCTGAGCTACATTTCACCCTCTTTTGGAGAAAATGCTGAGAAGGTTCCACTCAGCATCACTGACTTCAGTAGGCCAATTTACATAAATAAGGGCTTTGCTATTACACTACATCTACCTGCCTGCCACTTTGAACAGATTGGAGCCAGGCAGTCTCTTAAGTAGTTGTTTTTCCTTAATGTAAATAGTGTGGTACTTTTCAGATAAAGTAGAAAATACTGGTTCAAATAATAGTCCACTGATGTGCTCTTCTGGACCTCTTAAGAAGGCTTTATCTATATGACTACAGGTAATTCCTTGGAATGTAAAAGAAGTCAGTGCAAATTAAACAGTTTGGAAGGTACTAAGTCACTACACTTCCAAAAGAACTGGGTATGAGAATAAAATGGTATTCTAGGGAAAAAATGCGTTAAAGGAAAAGATTTATTCAGAACAATTATGATGAAGGATGATAAATGGAGAAAATAGAAAAGAGAATAAATAAAAAGATAATTAAAAAGAAGTGCTAGACAGAGAAATATACACAAACAGAGAGTAAAAAGACCGAGTTTTCTTAACCTGTTAGTCCCTAAAATGTTTCCATTTTCATATGTGGAAGATGATTACAACACAACAAGGTGTAGTATTCTAGCCAGTCTTTATATATATATACAAACACATATATATATATATATGAGTGCAATAATTTGCTGTCAGTATTTCCAGTAGCAAACCCTGCTATGCGTCAAACTACTTCAATTTAATGTATATCTGCATTGTTTCATAGTTAAAATTTGTCTATTATAAAATGAAGACTGAAATAATTCCTTTGCACTGTTTGCAATGCAGTTTGTGACTCAGTAATTCCACGTATTTGCTAGTTTAAAGGCAAAAGGTATCAAAGAAGGGGAATAAAATTCCAGACTGAGGATATGTTTTTGGGAGACATTTCTGTCAGGAAACTNACAGCTAATAGATGACTGCTGAATACAGTGGCCAGACAAGTTTAGGGAGTATGTCAGGAACTGTAACAGGTGATAAGAATATGTTCTTGATCACATAGGAATCCATGAGTTAGAGGAGGGAAAATAAGGAGAATTTGGTGTATTCCTCTTGGAAGACAAATCGTCCTGATCTTGGAATGATACAATGTACTCTGACACTTTCTCTCTCAACCTGTCCCTTGCCTGAGAAATGAGTGCTTGTACCAGCTCTCTTCACTCGATGGAGGCTGCCAGGACTGGGGATT
>WAAD01035052.1:1396-40373 GCA_013389945.1 Fregata magnificens
AATTTACAAAGCATATCATTCAATATACAAGCCAACGTGTGCCAAACAGTGTTATGCAAATTCTATAGTCCTTATTTTAAAAGTCTTATTAACTGTGGTTGGGTAATCTGATTGTTTAGGGGCTACAATCACTTGAAATATTATGGTTTTTAAAGCCAGGCAGGTGCAACTACAGTTCAGTTGTAGATCTAATTTCATTTTTACTGTATTAGCAAATCAGAAGCTTTATATAGAAGACAAAAGACTATGAAGAAAAATATTTCTTGAAAGTTTCTTTTCACTTTTAAAACTTTTTCTATTATAGGTTTCAAGCCTGTAGAAATTTTCAAACTGAGATTTGTTTACAAAAGTAAATATTTTTGCTCCAGTAGTCTTTGATCTAATGTTATTTCAGTAAGAATTACCACAGAGCCTCAAGTGCTTTGAGTTGACTCAGAATACACTCAAAAGTACTTGCTGCAAGTCTTCGCTGAGCAGGTTTTATTCTTGTGGCAATATAAATATTACCAAATACGCTTATTTTCCCCACATCTTATTAATATCAGCCAAATATTTGTAACGTTACATATAAACATTGTATATGATTCCTTAAGTCACTAATTAGGAGTGCAGTTTATTTGTAAGCAAGAATATAACCAGAATATAACCATATAACTAGAATATAGTGATTAAAAGCTAAGAATAATATTCCAAAATTGAAGGTTTGCAGTAACACCAAAGGAGGATTCGACCCAACAGTAGAGAACACATATAGAAAATAATAGTAGTAGGTGATGTAATTTATGACTCGTCTACGATGTAACTGTTCTTGATTGTCAACATCCGTTTGGACATTAAACACAGCAAAAGTAGCAACTGAAATTGAACAGACATGACACATACAAAATAACTGCATTTGTGCACTAGGAAGATTTGTTCTAACAGTGACCTTCTAAAATTGTCAATAGAAAGTTAACACTGCATTCTTATAAAAGTGTCAAAAAAACTTTTTTTCTTTTCCTCCCCACCAAGATATTAGTCATTGCGGTTCAGGTTTTAAGACACCTAGCAGTGTGGTAATTTCAGGAGAGTTTGTAATTCCCTCATCAAGAAACTACTGAATATGCAAGATTTTCTTTTCTGCAGTGTGAATAGGAGGCTTCCTATGACTGCCAAGCACCAGACATCTATTCTGAAAACGGACGTTTCTGGGTCTATCAGCATCTTACAACACCGCTGCATTTCTCCATGTCACATTTAGTCATGCAAAATACTATGTAGAATCGCACCACCCCCTCAAGCAAGACTGCAGACTGATGGTGTACTTAATGGAAAAGTATGACTCCGGCCAACTTTGCTGCTTCTATCCTGGTTGTTTGTTGAACACAAAAGAGAATGCTGGACAAAGAAAAGCAGGCATAGAAGTTTACATACACATTAAGACAGTGGTTAAAATCCTCAAGAAAACATTCCTTCAAAAAAAGCGTGGCAGTTGTACTACTGTTTGAACTGAAGGAATGTCAATTTTGTGATTTGTTCTCAGCCAGCTGCTACTTGGTGCAGTACTTTACTACTCTTGCCTGGACCATTTACATGAGTTTTGCACATATGAACAATGCTTATGCAATATATGAAATGGGAAATGGCTGCCAGGACACCAAGCCATGGAGAGGAAAAATATAGGGGTTTGGGGTTTTTTTTTTTGTTTTGGTTTTTTTTTGTTTGGTTGGTTGGGTTTTTTTCTATTCCTGAGTATGAGAAATGCAGCTGGTAACTTTGAGCTTCAAAATAAATAGCAAGGACTACTATACCTGGAATAACTGCTGGACGATTCCCTGCCTTACTTATATCTCTGTGATGCACAAAAGTGTTCCTTGGAGTAAATTAAACTGTCCATTGTATTTTTTCCCAGGAACACAATTAAGATTATTCACACTAATAACATCACATTACATTGTATGATATCAGAGTCTATATTACATGCCTGAGAACTTCAAACTCAAGTATTAAAAGAAAATATTATGATTCACTTATTTTCAAAAAGGTGGATCTCAGTTTCCAGAAACTCTTATCTCAGTATTTTTCATCTGTGCTTGAAATATTTGCTATATACTGGAAAAAAGGTGAGTTAGTCCTTATAATGACTTAAAACAGTGTGAAATAGCAGATGGATGATATATGGGGGGAAAAAAAAGCAATACCATACCACCTGAAAGTTTTGTCTTCATTAACAAAGGGTAGTACAGGTTATTTGAAATTATCTAATTATTTCTTTTCCTTCCCTATCTTTTACTTAGTTGATTCTGGCTTGATATTTACTTCTTGTTTGCCTGCTATTTGAGTTTGGTCTTGAGGCTGGAACAAGTCTTTTCTACTTCCATACATTACAAAATACTTCTTTATTATCATTCTATCTAAGGCTACTGCTCTACCTTACTGCGAACTAAAAAACACTAATCCTTTCTTCTGATCCTCCACTTACTGATTTTGATCCCATTCAGGATTTGATTCAAGCCTTTTAGGTTTGAAATGGTCAGCATTATGGAGGCATTCTCAAAAGTAAGCAAAACCAGTGAAAATGTTTGGAAATGAACCATTGTGTTTTATAAAGCAACTTCAATAATAATTTGACAGAAAAGGTAAACAGAACACAGCTAGTTTTAAAAATCGGTATGAGTCAGACAGAAGATAAGAAGAAGGAAGATTGGAAAAAATATCATGAGAGACTGGCTGCTTGAGCTAAATACTAGCTATTTCATTTTCCTCTAGTGGAATTACATTTGTTAAAATTTGAAAGCTAAGCTTGCTATGGTGCAATGCTGTATTGTGTGGCCCTGAGCAACTGCTGGGTTTACTGTATTGGTTGCAGAGCCCTTGTAATTACACACCTGCATGTTATCATTAACACACCAGACTGCCACATTTAGAACTACGTTTACTCAGTAAAAGCCAAAAGAAAGCCCATTGGCATCAATTTGGTTGGGGGGCTGGGGGGTGAGAAATAGTCTGAGAAACACATTCCTGAAGGCAAGGTCTTATCACTCCAGAACTGCTATTCTTCTCCAAGTGAGCCTGAGAAGATCATAAGGAATAGGAATTAAATGATCACAACCTGCCCTGCTCAACAATACACAATCACTTGCCTGCAATATATTCAGAAGCTTCAGCTCAAAAAGAGAAAGACAGAGCAGCAGGAGTATAAAAGAAAGTCTACTTGGTGCTAGTAGACTTCAGGACACACATAAAAATCCTTAATATTTTGATAAAAGCAATAATGATAAAAAGAACAACTAGCTTTAGCTGCATTCATTCAGGTGGAAGCATCTGTAATATGTACAAGCTCATAAAAGATATATGCTTAAATGAAAGTCACAAAATACTGACAGTATCTTAGAAATATATCAGTATTATCAATGATAAAATGTATTTGTTTGTTCATAATTTACTGGGTGAGTGCCACATGCTTTGTTAGAAAGGACACATCCAGGTTGCATACAGCTTTATCCTAGTAGCTGCACTAAGTCTGAAACACTTGGCCTTAAGAGCAGCAGGGTATGTCCAACAAGCTGAAGGTTCTGGAGTAAAGGGCACTACAGGAAGACAGAGAGCGAGTGCAAGTGAACTTGTACAGAACCTATGGGGTTGTGTGTATATATGTGTGCATATACATCTGTATAGGGTAAGAACCCAGGCTATCTTCTGGGTTCAGCTCCTAAGCTACTGAGTAAAAACAAAGCAATGACAAAGTCATAGAAATAAAACATATTAGTTAAACAATACAGCTCTAGACAGTAGCACACATTAGCGATTCTTATCTTCGTAGCCTGTATTGGGCTGTATATAAAATACCGGCCAGTATTACCTCCATGTTTAATCTGAGTCCCTAGGGAATTAAATAGATGTTAGTCTGAAGATAGTGCTAAATTTAATTAAAATGACCTTTATAATTACCATTTCCACTTTTCATACTGTATCATATTGATAAATAATTCCATGAAAAAAAAGTATTTTCTCTACTTTTTAAACAGTCATCTTTGCAACTTTCAGGACCTTCAGAAAGTTACATCCATGAGGCTGTTTCTTAAAAAAACCCGAACCAAACCAAAAGAAACAAAAAGAACTCCAGCAAAACCTTAAGATACAATATAGTTCTAGACCAAAATTGTGCATAAATATTCCTACTTGCAACCATAGTATCTGACAAATTCTGTGGTTAAAAGCTGAAATCAGTTTCCTGGAGTTACAAATCTCTGTGTGTAGTCTCATAACTCCTTGCTTTAAGCAGGAGAAAAGAATTTGCCCACTGCCTTAAAAAATGAGAATCTGTTTACTCCTACAAGTTCGAGCCTGCAGCAAAAAGCAGCATTAAAAAGCACACCAGTTAAATACTGTCTCCTAAAACTTTGCTCTTGGAGACACCACAGTATCCGTAAAAGATTTTTTTTTTTTCTTTTCCCCACACTTAAAAAGGCTAACTGATCCCATTTTCCCAGTTTCCAGTATTTTAGAGGCACATTAAAGCTGACTCAAAAATTCAATTTTTGCATCACAGCTATTTATGCATTTAATCTGGTATCTTTATGCATACCAAAACAGAGACTTGTCTCTAACATTGGAAAGTCCCTCACTAATATTTCCCACTTAAGAGGACTATTTATACACTAACCCTATGAGAAATTCCACCTTTCCCTTTTGTTCATTCCTCCCCTAGCAAACCCAGGTTATGAGAGGACTCATGCACTACCTTAAAGAAAGCAGAGGATTTTCTACATGAATCAAAGAACGTTTCTGAAATGGGTATCTTCGTTTCTTTATAAATGTTCTATGTAATATTTAAGGTTTTCTGACATACAATTCTCAATCCAATCAATTATAAGCTCTTAAGTTTCATAATCTCTTTGTTGCAGTGATGGCCATTAGAAAGGAAAAATTACAGGAGGGAAGACATAAAATGTGGAAGTACACAGCATTTTGGCTTTTTCCTTTGCAACAACACAAAACCAGGGGGTGGGTTTGATAGCTCACACTGATGTGGTGCCATTCAGCAGGACCTTGGCAGGCTGGAAAATGGGCTAACGGGAACCTCAGGAAGTTCAACAAAGGGAGTGCAAAGTGGGGAGGAATAACCTCATGCACCAACACAGGCTGGGGCTGCCTGGCTGGAAAGTGGCTTTGCAGAGAAGGACCTGGGGGTTGTGGTAGACACCAAGTTGACTGTGAGCCAGCAATGTGCCCTTGCAGCTGAGGCAGCCACCAGCACCATGGGCTGTGGTAGGCAGAGCATTGCTAGCAAGAGTAGGGAGGTGATCCTGCTCCTCTGCTCAGCATGGGTGAGACATCTGGAATGCTATGTTCAGTGCCGGGCTCCCCAATAAGAGAGACATGGGCATACCGGAGCAAGTCCCGCAAAGTGATACAAAGGTGATTAAGGAGTGGGTGGGTCTTATCACTATGCATAAATACATGAAGGGTGAAGTGAATAAGACAGAGCCAGGCTCAGTGGTGCCCAGTGACATGACGGGAGGCAATGAGCACAAAATGAAGCACAGGAAATTCAATCTAAATATATGAAACAGGTTGCCCAGAGAGGTTGTGGAGTGTCTATCCTCCAAGATATTTAAAATACGACTGGACTCAGCTCTGTGCAACCTGCTCCAGCTGACCCTGCTTGAGCAGGTGGTTTGACTAGGCAATCCCCAGAGGTTCCTGCCAACCTCAGCCATTCTGTGCAAAGATTCAAATCTGTGTAATGGCAGTATGAGACAAAGGATCTGTAAACACTGAAGGGGACATCAGTAGATGTGGCACTGCGGCTAGACAATTTCCTTTTTCCAGTCTAATTTACTTAAAGCTCTTTTATATTAACACTTGCCATATGCTTTCCAGTGGGCACAGAAGCCTTCACTGAAGGTCTGACCTAAGAGACAACAAGAAAGGGATTTGACTGTTGTGGGACCACTCACAATCTAACCTGGTGAGAATTCAGAGAACAGAAAAAGCCAACGTTCAACCTCTTCTGAAAATCCAGAATTACATGTTGTTCTGTGCCATGAGGCCATTATTAATCAAATTCATCTAAAAGACACCTTTGATGCTTTTGAATACATGGAAGAATCAGTGAAAAGCTTAAGCTGCAGGGAACGTCAGAATTTGTCTTCAGAAATCATCCTAATGTTTCCTATTTGAACAAAAATCACTGCTATCTTGGATACAAATTTTGTTCAGACTATTTATAATCTAGGTTGTTTCTAGTTTTAATTCTCTAACTATTTGACAGTTTTTATACTCCTGTTAGGGTCAGTTACATTTATAATGATGAGTCTTATGATTTTATAGTAAACAAGAAATTTCACTTTCTTTTGATTAGATTTGTTTACTTTCCTCTGCAGAAGCCTGATTAATGAGTACAACTGCCTGTCACAACTGAGTGGTAATTTCTTTAGTGTAATTTACTTTCATTATCTGTAATTAATTAAATAGAACAAATAATATAAGGAGATTTGGGTGGGGCAATTATGAGGCTTTATTCTTTGCTGAGCTGAACCTCATTTTGAGTGCACTGAACAATGCTCACACTGTTGGAAGTTTTCATAAATAAGAAAAGTTATATCAAATTATCAATAAAATTTGTAAGCATTCCAATAGGACTAAACAGGTGCATAGAACAAAGGGCTACACAATACATTATGAATATTCTGAACTTGTTTTTGGACTAAAATTTAAAGATCATAAAATGCTATGAAAAGAGATACAGGTCTAGAAAGGAATGCAGAAGAGAATTTGTCTATCTTCTCATTATTATACCTAATCTGCTCTTAAAAACACACTGACAGCAAACCCACAACTTCTCTAAATAACTTATTCTAATGCTCATCATCTCTGAGGTATAAGGACTTTCATAATCACTATTTTAAAAGTCTGTTAATGTAAATTAATCTTACTCTTGAACATCATGAAGCGTACTTGATTTTCCCGCTTTATTAAAATACTTAAATATTCTGGAAGACTTAGCCTACTTCTGTCCTGTGTTTACTACACTAAATAAACCCAGTTATTCAAACCTCTACTTAGAGGGCTCTGGACTAATGTCTCTTAGAGACACAGCTAAATGCAATATTCATTCTTGACATGCTCAGTTTATGACTCACTGACTCCTACATCCTTCCCTACACTTAGCATTGCCTACTCAATACTCCCTTGTGTTGTATTTGTGCGTTTCATTTCTCCTTGCCAAATGTGGTACTTCACGCTTCTATTTACTGAACGTTATCTGTGTGATTCATATAATTTCTCCAATTTATGAAGGTTAATTTAAATTGTAACCTTGTCCTCCAAATTGTTTGCAGGCCCTTCCAGGTCATTGTCATCCACAGATTTGGTAAGTTTACTTTTTCCTTCCATCATTCAAGGTTAAAAGTATGAAAGAACTGAATCCAGAGTAACTCCCTCAGGCTCTACATAAGAGCAAATGTGGAAATTTAGAGAAAAGTCATTCCAAATGAATGATTTTGTTTTATTTTATAACTTGCAAGTTATGTAGTGCTAAAAATACCAAGTAAAATAGCAAAATGTTTCATTTCAGAAGTATTTCAACAATGTTGACATTCCAATTTTTTCCTTACAAATTAAGTTTTGGGGAAAAAAATACCCAGTACAATTGTACATAGTGTTTTAACTTTGAAAAATAAACTTCCTGACTAAAAAGGGGATTCTAACAACTTTACAGTATTGTATTTATTATACAGCTAATTCACTAACTTAACCTCAAAATAAGTTGTAAGAAAAGATGCACACTAGGATGCACTTGAAATTTTTTCTGTATTTTTCTCATTTTACACTGTAACCTTGCTGAGGTTCTGCTTTTGTTTTGTAAGCAGAAAGGAGAAACATCTATTTAGTTACAGTATATTGATTTTTGGAAATCAAATTGTAGAGGGTATACATAATAGGCATGAAAGGGTTTCAAACTGGTAATATAGGAATCAATAAATATTCAAGAGAACGGAGTATAAAGCAAATCAGGGAAAATGACAGGTATATGCGGTATTCATTTCACTGTTCAGAAAAGATCTTTTCTTATTGGAAACTATAAAGCTAAATGAGAAACTGCTGAGCACTGATGTTACTGGGCAAACTTCCCAGACCTCCTCATTCCACTCCCCTCAAGCCTTTCCTTTACATAGGTTCATGGACTCTCTCTAGACAGCAATGAGAAAGATTTTAGGCCATAAGGAGCGAAGAACAAACGAAAATTAAATCTAATTGCTTGGGAGCAAATTTTTTTTTCAGTTGCAAACAATGAAGGAAATGCTGTTACCACTGAATGACTGCTTCTGGATTGCTGAACTGATGAATAATTAGTACAAATCATTTAGAGCATTTCTAGAGCATGATGCAAGCGGAAAACATACTGGAGAATCTAGTATGTATACACTGTGGCAATGTTATGAATCAGGATATTCACATGTATTTTGCAGACACTTTATTAGATACTAGAAATAACATTGTCTCCAACCTTTTTCTAAGAGCTTCTCTATGTCACTGTATTTCCTTGAAGTTTTCCACGCTCCTGACTAGCCACACTAAGATTCATCATGCTACCAAACAAGGACTGAAATTTCTTCTAAGGAATTTTAAAAAGTATCATTTCCACATAAGAAAAGGTTTTTCAAAAAATAATTTAAAAAACTATCTTTTATAGAAGGACTGTTAGTTATCTTATGTCATCTTTTATGCCAAAGAACACGATTCCCAATCCTTAACAGAAGTTGATATGCAAAGCACAGTGAAAAAAACAAAAGGAAAATATCAGGGGTTAGAAGAGGCAGATAAATTATTTTTAATATCATCTAAGTTGCTGATTTGGAGGTGCTGGTTTGTAGCAGTTTTCCCCCAGCACATACACATTTGAAGTATGGAACACTACTCCCCTGATATTCCAACCCTCATCTTCAGTGGTTGGTTTTGGTTATAAGAAGGTGTACATCTGAGCGACAAACATTACCAAATCTCCTGTTGCTCCCACTGCAACTGACAATGGCTTTGAACAGCCCTGAAACTTAAACATCCTCTAATTAGCCTCTCTAATACCTGAAACAAATCCTGAGGGCACGCTCAAATGCCCTTATGATCCCAATACTTGGCATAATGTAAAACTCTTTATCCTGGTCAACAAACAGGCTAAGACAGTTTCAAACAGTTTGCATTAATGCAGGAATAACGCAAGTTCCTGCAATCCTTCCCCAATGGTCACAATCTTTCTTTTATTTCATAATTGTGTAAGCTGAATAACATCCAAAGTTAAAATATTCCACCTTTCATTAACTACATTTACAGATAACTAATCAATTTAACTCTTGATGCACAATCAGTCTTTTCATCTTGCAGCAACCTCTTAACTGCAAATTGCATTTTGTGTGTTCATTCATATCTCTGAAACATACATAGCTACAGCAGGTATTTCTACTTAAATATATTGCTTAAACTTAAATACATTGCTTTGAGGAATTCTAACACATTTCTCAAAATTATTAATTTCTAAAAAGGTTTTTTTCAAGGACTACATGAACAGTTTTTCATGAACAGTTTTTTCACATGAGCTAGTTTTGTTACTTGCCTGCTGCTAACATAGTCAAGATTTGCAAATGCTGTTCATTCCCAGCAAGATCAAATAACTGATGATACATTTTGAGTTATATTAGTACTTCAGTAATACTTCTACCTACATCTGACAAATCTGAATAGCTAGAATGCATCTGTAAATACCTCCAATATATAAAGATTTACTAAGATATGGTTTTTTCCAAAGCTTTTAGTAAAAAACAAAGTACAAATTAATAAATTATTTAAATTCAGAGTGAAAGATTTGAGGTCAGCTTGGTTTGCCTTTTGCACTCAAGCAAAACTGCATGTAACTGATCATCAGAATGCTATAACAATATGTAATGAAAAGGCAAAATCTTCTATTTATTCAAAAATAATACTGACTTGGACTCAGTACATTAAAAACTTTCAAGACTATTTTTGAAATCTGGTTCATCAGCAGAATTAGCACAACAGGTATCCTTTACAGGCTTAAAGGATGTCCAAACCACAAGCTGTCATCCTTGTGAAACTCATGACAAGACTGCATACATGAAGATGGCGATCTCTTGGAAGATTTCTGATAGTTAACCAAGCTACATGCAACAGGAGATGATCATCATTGTTCAAATACTCCCTATACTGAGGGGAAGAGTAGTATACGTGACACCGATGCTCAGTTTCAGAAACTGGCACTATTAACTGCCTCGGTTGTATTCTGGTGAGTTTCTGATGCTCTCAGAAAGAAGCCACATTCAGGAGTCTTTATGGCAAAGCAACCAAAAAAAACCATAACAAGTGTAGCAAGTTCCTCACCTAAAAAAATTGTGGCAACCACCTTGATATATCAAGGAAATGGAGGCTTTGTTTAGGAAAAAAAAAGAAAAAACCCAACAACAAAACCACCCGAACCAACCAACCAAAAAAAAAACCCAAAAAACAAACAAAAAAACCCCACCAAAACGAAAAAAACAACCAACACCAAAAACCAAAACCCCAAACCAAAGCCCCACTGAAAAACAAACCAAGAAAATACACAACAATGCCACGGGCTCCAAAAACCTGAATGGCAAGGAAATATTCCAAATAAAGAGTGGACAATGAGAATCCAAGGAAGCTTCCCTTCATATGTTCAATTTCGTTGCTTCAGTCAGCTTTTCAGTTTTCTTATTTATTCTTATAGTCAGAATGAGAATTACAGAAACATTAGAAGACTATAGCAGATATATTGGAAAGAGGATAAAATAGTGAGTTGGACGAGGATTTAAGCAAAAACATTTTATTCCACTAGGCTTTAGGAACACAATTCCTTTGAACTTTATATTTCTGGGTTAATACAACTTGGAATTTATAAGTATGAACCAAACCCCAATCGTAAGAATTAGAGAGTGGCAACTGGGAGCATGTGTTGGACAAACACCTCCACTTGGGAGCTGAGCAGGAAGGATTACCCAGAGCAGTGACTAGGTACCAAGGATTAACTATGCTGCCTACTTTGAAAACTTGAGAACTTTCTCCTTTCAAGGGTCAGTCCTTTTGTCCTGTGCCTGCTCTGACTGGTGGTGGAAAGGCTACCTCTGTTTCTTTTAAATGGGGAAAAATAGTTTGTATATTCCCTTTGCGTCCTTCATGTATAGTCACTTTCCTATCCCTCAGGAAAAATAAAGATACACATTTTCAAACCTGGTTTGAGAAATGAACCCTTTAAGATGGTGCGGTTCTATAAGTGTTTTTCAACACAGTGAAAAAGATGATAGACTTTTATTACCTCTTCTTACATTAAATTCATGTTAAAATTCCAAATGGAGACAAATCATTCTGCCTTCATATATCCTGCAAGCTATACTTGTAGCAAATTCAGGCCAGTTTTAACCTGTTACATACCTGAGGCTATGCATTCTGTTGACATTCCCCTTGTGTTATTATGATCAATTAATCATACCTCCTAATACAAAATAGTCAAAATATTTACCTAAACATATGTGCCGCTGAGTTGATCAAAATAAAAAATAAGAGCAACACTTGTTAAATAGACCTCAAATATAATACAACTGCCTGAGCAACTGGTATTGTCCAGTCCCCAGTTACTACGGTATGGCAAACAATATGTGCATCTATTTCTAATGCACCAACTGAACATATGTCTGTCAGAGAAAGACAGAAATACAATGAGGCTAGGATAATTTAAATAAACAGCTGTCACTTTATGCAAGATTGCCTTTGCTGAGCTTTGATTTGAGCACGTACAAAAAAGGAGAAGCAGAATTATAGAACTAAACAGAATTACAAAACTAAAAGTTTATAAGCAGGCAGGTCAATATACTTGTCTCCCATTTTTCTGTAATCCACAAACTCCAAGCTACAACCGAAGAAAAACTTATTCATCTGTGTTATTTGTTCATTCATTATACTACTCGCTGTCAAAGATTTCACTACACTGCCCCAGGCCTATCAAGATTCATACAGAATGCATCTGTGAACTGTATTTGTGCTTTCAAGAGAGGAAAGAAAGGCTTAAAGTCATCCTTTTTTTTTTCTTTAAGGTGAAACATACTTAAAATCAATGAGTTTTACATTGCTTACATAGACCTTTCTTGGGGGAACACCGTTGCATTTCTGTATTTTGCATTTTAGAATGCATATATGGTTGTATAAGAGAGACATGAATTAAATTCACTTTTATTTTTTGTTCTTATTGAATGATTCCACTGAAGAATGGGGCTCAAAAACCCATCAAGAGAGAAAATTTCCGTGCCAATAATGTGTACTCTTTGAAGCTCGATTTGCCAGAATGAATAAGCAAAGTTAAAAAACAAGATTTCAAACCCTTTAAGCACAGGAGAGATTCTTTCGTTTTAAGTGTATATGTAAGCCCTGATGTGAACATAAATGTCAGATCCTGAAAAATTACTATCAATAATGTAAAAAGAAAGCAAGAGACAACCCCATAGGGAAGTACTACATAGGGATTTTCTCCACTTTGGAATGGAGATGAGAAAGATGTGCAAGATTCCAAGCTATTTGACTTTGAAATTTTTTCCTGGATCTAAACCCTCAGAGCAACGTCTTCCTTTGGAGTTATGTATAGTTGAGACAGAAACTGGTCTTTAGAAGACTTTGGTGTACATGATTTTTTGTTCCATATTTTTCCTTCACTAACACTGGAGAATGACATGTTGAAGTGTCACAAACCCTCTGGAAATCTTCATAAAATTCAGGGTCTTTTAAGCAAAACAGAAAGAATACCAGCATAGGAACACATAGCTAAGGAACAGTTTGAATCAGAAGTAAGGCCACTGAAAAGTGTCAGGAACATTATTTATCACCAAGAAGAGATGGACTAAAGAGGAGAGAAAATGGAAGAAGAGGTTTATCAATAATGATCTTTTAATGACAGCTTTAGTTATCAATACTTACACAAATCTCAGGAAAAACACACTACTTTCAGGTCTGTGATGTCCAACAGTTCCTACTCCCACCGTGCTTTGTCACAATTTTCATCACGTCTATTTCTGTACACCCAGATGAAGCATGCAGTGAACATACTTTATGGTCCCAAGGCCTACTTCATCTATACTCTTGATGAAGCAGAACGCCAATGCTGTGTCTATGTGTTATGTCTTAAAACCACTGAAAGAGTTTTAAGCAGCAACAACTTCAGAAGAATCATTTGAACAACATCTAAACAGCAACTAACAATGCCCTGCATCATTTGCCTCAGTATCATCATTTGCCTCAGTACCAGGGGAAATAAGAGACTAAATCTAAGTAATGCCCTGTTTATCACCACTCAGTTTCAATACAGAAGGATGTTCCAGGAGATTTTATCTGTGAAAGTAAAGCAGACCCAGATACATGAATATTGTTTATATTAGTAAACTGAACCAGTAACTTCTTTGCTGCAAGAACATAGTGGCACTGAAGTAATACGAAAGATAATGTGGACAGTGCTTTTCATTTCCATTCCAATGGGCTTCAGACATACTGAAACAAATTACAAACAAAGCCATTCCTCTTCACGTTTCCCCAGGATTTCTTCCAAAATGGGAACATTTTACCTTAGTTATAAACATTGACAGCACTATGACTTTTAAACTTGGATAATGTTGAAATCAAGAGAATTTAGAGCAATACTGCTTACAAACTAGCGAAATACAACCTACTGCTGATAAAACTGACTTCTGTAAGGCAAGCCTTAACTTCAGATTCTGCAAGGATTTTTCCTGTGAACCACGGAAAAGTATCAAAATCTATTTGTTTACATTACTGCATACAGAGTCATATACTTCATTAAGGAAGTTCTGCAAAAAGAGCTGTAAATCGATAACAAAATACCATGTCTGTTTATCAAACCGTACCTAGAAAACCAGTCATATACAGTATGAAAAAGAATATTCATTCAGGAGAGAAAAAAAATACTTACTATAAGCTTGAGCTAAATTTGTGTCATACTAAAGGAAGAGAAACTGTTTCACATAATCAGATTAAAGTAGCAATTAAAACTCTGTGGCAGAAAACAGAATAAAATGTTTGGCTAGATAATGAAGCATGCAAAAGGGTCTGATGCTCCTCTAGAAAAACTACTATTTCTAGCACATTTTCTTGAAGAAAATAATGAGAATAAAAGCGGATTTCTGTCAACATCATACAGTAATTTTAGGGTTATGAACAACATTGGAGTTAATCCGTTTGCATGAGAACTCCAATTTCTTGGCACCGCATCTTTTGTTGGCAATAAACACAAAAAACCTCCAGATGTCACAGACTACATTGGGATTTGAGCGTGAAAGGCAGAGCAGGTATAATAAATAAATCAGTGTAGTAGTGCAAGTTAACTCAACAGATAGGATGTTTGACAGCAAACTAGTAGTTTTTGGTTTTTTGGATTAAAGCTTGTGTCTATACTCAACCTTAAGCAGTCAGTCAACAAAAGGACATTTTCCCTAAGAAGCAGTAGTACACAGACATGTCCTGTCCTCTGTGAATTCTTTGCACAGAAGTCTTAACAAGCCTACACTATTAGTCCATTACACTTCATGAAAACTTACTTTATCTCAGAAATAGAAACTGCTATTGCAAAACGTGGTGCTGTTTTTCTACAACTGTTCTTTATGGGACAGTCACCTTAAATAATTAGCGGCCTTAATGATCTGGAAAACTGATATTCAGGAAGCCTTTTAGAATTCAATTTATTTCTGTTTATTTTGTGATTATCAGTAGACCAGATAGCAGCAAAATATATTTGATAACTTCACAAACTTCTACAGTTATGTTTACTGCATGAGCAGCCAGTGATATACACTTTAACCCTTATGATATGTATGACAATACTCTGGTATCATCAATACACTTCAGCTATGTTGAGAGGAACATGAACTGATCATATCAAACACAAAATTAGGGCAGAGGTTCCACCATTTGAGCCAAAGCACCTACATAAAACCAACACATAGAATTCTTAGTCAAGACAATGGGGAGACACCAAGACGTAGCTTTCCAAATAATGACAGATATTGAGGTTATAGAACTGGTTCATAAATTTTAAGTTTGTGTTTCTGAAAAACAACACAGGTTAAAAATGTTACTCTTTGAAAGCCAAGTCCAACTTTCCTGTAGACACAGGATTCTCCCCATCAAAATTAAAGGAAGATTATAAGTGAAAAAATAAATAATTGGAGTTGTTTGTTTGATGACAGATAATAGTCTCATTGCAGATGAAGTTTAAACTGCTGGTGGGGAAGTAAAAATTGCTATAAAGAGCTTCTACAAAGTTCTGTAAAAATAGAATTGCTGTATTCTTTGAGCCCATGGTTAGATTTTTTAATCCACTACTCAGGTGCTTTAGATTGTATTTAATTTGATTACTGGATAAACAGACAGATACTCAGTGTGATTTTATATTAAAGAGTTTCATTTCTAAAATTTTAATCAAAGTGATTTATATGAAAGCTTACTGTTAGCTATAAAACAACAAAAAGCCCTCCCACAAGCTTGTTAATAAGCACATAAAAATTTCTATGATTCATTTAAGGCTTGGTAGAAAAGCAGGAAAGTATAATTGTACACAATATTAAGACTAAAACTGTATCCTTAACTTTGTTAGATGTCTACTTGTGGTGGGTTGACCCTGGCTGGACGCCAGGTGCCCACCAAAGCTACTCTATCACTCCCCCTCCTCAACTGGACAGGGGAGAGAAAGTACAACGACAGGCTCATGGGTCAAGATAAGGACAGGCAGAGATCACTCAGCAGTCACCATCATGGGCAAAACAGACTCAGCTTGGATTGTTAATAAATTAAGCTAATTTCCCCAATCAGAGTAGGGTAATGAGAAATAAAACCAAGTCTTAAAACACCTAGCCCCCACCCCTCCCTTCTTCCTGGGCTTAACATCACTCCTGATTATTCTCTACCTCCTCCCCCCAAGCAGCGCAGGGGGACGGGGAGTGGGGGTTGCGGTCAGTTCATCACACGTTGTTTCTGCCACTCCTTCCTCCTCAGGTGGAGGACTCCTCACCTTCTTCCCCTGCTCCAGTGTGGGGTCCCTCCCACAAGAGACAGTCCTCCACGAACTCCTCCAACGTGGGTCCTTCCCACGGGCTACAGTTCTTCATGAACTGCTCCAGCCCCACAGGGTGCAGTCCTTCAGGAACAGACTGCTCCTGCGTGGGTCCCCCGCAGGGTCACAAGTCCTGCCAGCAAACCTGCTTCGGCGTGGGCTCCTCTCTCCATGGGTCTGCAAGGTCCTGCCAGGAGCCTGCTCCAGCACGGGCTTCCCACAGGGTCACAGACTCCTTCGGGCATTCACCTGCTCCAATGTGGGGTCCTCCACGGGCTGCAGGTGGATATCTGCTCCACCATGAACCTCCATGGGCTGCAGGGGGACAGCCTGCCTCACCATGGTCTTCACCACAGGCTGCAGGGGAATCTCTGCTCCGGCGCCTGGAGCCCCTCCTCCTTCACTGACCTTGGTGCCTGCAGAGTTGTTCCTCTCATATATTCTCATGCCTCTCTCCAGCTACAATTGCGCAGGGGTTTTTTGTTCCCCCTTCTTAAATACGTTATCCCAGAGGCGCTACCACCATCACTGATTGGCTTGGCCTTGGCCAGCAGCGGGTCCGTCTTGGAGCTGGCTGGCATTGGCTCTATCAGACATGGGGGAGGCTTCTAGGAGCTTCTCACAGAAGCTACCCCTGTAGCCCCCCCGCTACCAAAACCTTGCCACGCAAACCTGATATCTATGTCCAAGGCAATTCCTTGAATCTGAGAACTATGTTTTCATCATACAAATTTGAGCACACAAGAAAGTGCTGACATGCTGACATACTGACCAAGAGGAGTAGGGAATAATATTTATGAAAAGTATCTGAAAGGTATTTGGGTCAACTAAATACCCTCCGTCTAGCCCAGAAATACAGTCTGATAGATTCCCAGCAGCTTAACATCAGAATGCACGAGAGGGGACTACGAAATTTAGGTCTGCCTGAAAGCTTGGAGTGAAATTGTCAGCTTGCAGAGAAAGACAGCCCTGACATTTGCAACCAAGCCCATCTGTGTGGTATCCTTTAAAAAGAAGAGAATAGGTTGGCATTGCTCTGGAGCAAAAGCAAAAGAAAATTTCATTAAGATATGTTTAAGCATGTATTCTGGGTCAAGCTGAATGTAGTCCAGTCTCATGCACTAGGTTTAAACTGCAGGAGTAAGGAGTACTTTCCAGTAACGTACATCTCAGACATGCTCTGCTCTAGAAGATGAGCAATGGAAGCACACACTTTTAAGCCACCCCTACAGCTTCCAAAGGAAGGTACCTATGCTATGTGAGGCTAAGTACAAGCTGGACAGTCAACCTGACTGTTGTATCCCACAAAGGTCTTACAACCTTTCGACCAAAGGTGTTTATATGTCTATTGCATCTATATGAACAGAATATGGACACCAGCCTGCATTGTTTGCTTGTTTGGGGTTTGGGGTTTTTTTCCCCCCTTTTGTTCCCCACAGACCTTTCTTTTCACCAGTAAACCACAATCTGTGCAAATAATCAGTGTGCAAATAAGCTTTCTCTGGAAAACGCTTCTGATCTCCAAAATTCTTTTTCTTTACAATCAACATTCCTGATGGACAACACATACATCATCTTAGTATCCTTATGTTACTTCAAGTATGGGCCTCTAAGCCTGCACATATCCTCACCTATGATGGTGAAGGATTTCTATCATGTTTCTCTAATAGGCAATAAGGGTGTTTCTGTAACATCCTTGAAAGAATACACATTTCCCAATATTATAAAACAGCTAGCTTCCTACTTCTAACTCAATGGCATGCAGTGAGGCAGAAAATAGCCACGTTCTTACAGATTACTAATAAACTTCAGCCAACTTGAGACCGCATATCTTACCTAAATGTTTTCTTTTTGGTTTGTACAAGGACAGCTGTATATTCACAAAGTCATGTGGACATCACCAAAAGCATTGCTTTTTCCTACCAAGTCCTACTGGTGAATCTATAGTTGAAGTTGTAAAGAACGGAAGTTAATTATCTTTTTCTTAATATTGAATAGTATTTCACAGTTGTACTTAGTTTTTATATAAAAGGCAATTAAAAAGCAATTTAAATTTATAAGCATTCAACTGTACTGTAAGTTAATCTGTTACCCTTTTTTCACATTTTCTTACAAAACTGGTATTTACAGTATTTGGAGGTCTCATTCATCTTCAAGACCTTTTTTATTTTCAGGCTATCCCATATGTCCTTCTAGAAATATTGGACAGTTTATTGTCCAAGACAGAAGGTTGCTCCTCTTTGCACGGCCTGTGGCAGGTTACATGCACAGCCAGTCTCCAACATATCCTCTTTACATACCATAGCAACCTTTCACTGTAAGCAGGGAAATGGCCTCGCATCTACTGTGTCAGAGACCTGCTTTAACAGTCCACCAGCAAGAACTATCTAGGAGGTGCAGCCTTCACTCACCAGCAGTTTAGGAGAAGGTTCTGACAAGGGTATTACAATGTGTTAAACCACAGCCTTCCTTCCACTTAAGAATCTCCTTGTTTAAAAAGCAAACCAGCACACTGTATTAAAGGTTAAGGATAACTGCTGAAAACACAAGAGTAGAAAGAAAAATTAAAATAGTGTTTGTGACCAGACTTCAAAGCCTCAGTGAAAAGCAGTGAATAATTGAGATGTATTCACATGTAAACATTTATACCTCAAGGAGCTTCAGGGATATTTCATCTTGATACTAACAAGTTGATGAGTTGATTCACTGTAGCAGACTACTTTCCACACTGCGCTTTGTGTAGTACACTTACAGCACCGCAAAGGTGTGTGTTTGTTTTTGGTTTGTTTGTTTGTTTTTTAATAAAAAGTTTCATTTCATAACGGTAGGAAGCAGCAGTTCTCACATCCATAGTTTTGGTGTTTCACGGTATTAATTCCTGTCCCTCATTCAAGAACCCTGCACAATCAGCACAGCCTCGGACCAGAGCGCTCCCCTGCCACATTGCTTTGGGAAACACCTGGCAGCTGCAGACAGATCAACAGCCCCCGTCCCCCTTCTGTGAATTCCGTCCCTCAGGTGCAGCTCACCAGCAGTCGAGCTACAGCTTATATTGAAATGGAATTTTAAATATACCCTGCTTGGACATATGACTTACAAAAATATGTCCTCCATGCCTTTTTTTTTTTTTTTTAAATCCTACTCTTACAAACTACTTAGCAAAAGGCCCATTATTTATGATTTCACAAAGTGAGAGAATTCTCCAATTCCCTTATGATCTATTTAATTCACCTGCATGAATAGATCCTCTAGAACATGAATGAGCAGTGATTTACTGTACTTACTGGAAGTTACCTCAAAAAGATAAAGATGTTAATTTGTTATTTTCCTTTCAATTTCATTATTTCATCCCCAATGTTGCTAAAGTAGACATAAAATAAGCATAAAGCAGACATAAAGAAATAAAACAAATAAACAAATCTATAGATAAACAGATAAAAAATAAATTACTAATGCCTGATTCTAATTATCAACAATTTAATCAGTTTACCAACAAAAATTACCTTGTTGATGCAAAAAGAAAACAAATTATTTCCTTAGCAGACTCACACTGCTAAATAACCATTACATTCCCATAAACCTCAATATTCTTCTGCTATAAAGCCCTAACTTTTAAAGCACCTGTGTGTTGGAAAATTTTAGCAAACTTCTTACAAAGAAAATACATTAATTTTTTTTCCAGACGTGAAATAGACAATTTTGCTACTTTAATAAAAGAAGTGAACCCATGCATTAAAGTTTTAAATTTTCAGTAATATGACCTTTTTGAATTCTCTTTCATTTTAACAGGGTTTGTACCTTTCTGTAAAACAATTCAGTATTTCTCTACAGGTGAATTTAGTTTCTAAACTGTTAAAATTTTAATGGCTTCCTGTCTTCAGAGAAACAAAAGGTGCTGTGTTTAGGTTTTTCTGATAATAAATTTACTATACAGATGAAAGCAAAATATAAAAGCATTTAAACTCAGTTTTCAAATTAAATTCAGAAACAATTTCTTTTAATAACTTTATGAAAGAAGGACAGGTTACATTTAAACATACATAGGAGTAGAGCAGCTAATGTAGGATTTTAAAATAGGGCAGGTAGATGTGCAGCTTTACTATTAAAAAGTTTAAAAACAGAATTTACAATTCCATTCCAATACAAGTGGTACTTAATTGTACAAGAAAAAGCAAGGTTTTCATTCCAGTTATCTTTCAATTGCAGATTTTGATTTGAAAAGGAGTTCTGCTTTAAGCAAACAAATCTGCACATACAGGAACTTCATGCAAAATATTAGAAACATAATTCACCTACACATTAGGAGTGGGTAAGCCTCACTTATTTCTATATATTGGTACGGAATATGCCTCCAAACAGAAGCACCCTTGTGCAGAAGGTATGGTACACCAGAGCTGTAAAATCGTGACTTTGCTAGTGATCACCCCTGTAAAATTTCCAATCTGGGCTACCTAGAGGTGTTCAGATCTACAGATATTTGCCTCTCTTATGCAAGCAATAATTCCTGTATGTGTCTTGTCCTTGCTCCCTCCTTATACCCATATAAAGCAAACCTAAAGCTCCATTTCTTGTGCACCTTAACGGAAACTATTCTTCCTCACCACTGTCAGTATATCAAAAAATAGATTCACACGTAAAGAAATTCTTAAACTGAATGTGTATTTTTTTGATAGCTAACCTTGTTATTTGATATGATTAATCACATTTAATAGAAATAACCTATTACTTATCAATATTTGGAAGTAGTATATATGACTCCTTTCCTCTCCTCCCAAGGAAGGAAACACAACAAACAACATAATTATTACTACTTTTAGATTGCTAGACAGCTATCCCTTGACACTGTCCTCCGAGAAGCAGAGAGATGGCCATTTACTAGAAATCCAGACCTTTATGCTTGCCTTGGACAGATAAATGAATGCTAGTGGTACATTTTGTACGTGATAAAATAATCCTTGTTATAGCAGCAGTCCTCCCACCTTAGGTTTAGGCTGAAATGTTAAAGTAACTTGAGCTGGTTTGTATGCCAGCATTGTGATTTTAAATTCATTTTGAATCAAGTCTATAACTAACTATCAATCAAATACAACATAAAAGGAGATTGCCCAAGAGTAGATGCTATGACAGCCCAGATGTATAATTACTAATGTATTTAGCAACACCCTGCAAATCTGTAATAAAGATCAATGGCTTACAGAATAATTTGGCATCTAAAGCACAGAACTCTGATTGTATTGTGCTTGTAAACATGTTTTAAGCTGTTGATAAGATAAGGTCTGTCAAGCAGAGGAAATTGAAGCCACTGTGGCAAAGATCCCTGAGATAGTTAGCATCAGAAGAGAAAATGATATGCCAGCTTCTCAGAGCATTCCTGCCATTCGTGACATATGCAGCTGTACAAAACTGACTTATGGGAGATCCCTGAACTTAGTCAGGGTAGACAATGCCACTCAAAACAAAAATCCCAGAGGTGAGGTTGCTGGTAGCAGCAGGATAATTCTAGATGTAAGAAAAATACATATTACTAAAAGCAATAGTTATTATCTTGTCACGAGGCCACTGCAATAGGGAATCAAACATTTAGTTTACAGCTATGACCACAAGTCATTCATTTCAATTTCCTAGCAGCAGTTTGATTATTACATAGCACTGAAGACCTGTAGAAATCCCCATGTTAACCATATTTGAAATTACTTATCAGTGTGGATTCCTCTGCTGCTGTCTCCTCTTGATGGCAAATTATCCACATTGGAAATATCTGGAAATCTTTCAGCAATGGGGAACATTTTTCATCTGGGACCCAAGCCACAGCTACAGAGAGCATTGTGACTGATCAATCCTAGGTAACAACTACAGAAAGTTACCATCATTTACAGACAGCTTTTCCATAGAAAATAATTTTCCAGAAAACCCAGGAGATGCTGGATATTTCTCTTAGCAAAATGAAGATAACAAAATGAAGCAGTAACATTGCAAAGCTAATTTCAAAAGGTCCAAATTCCACCTATTTTGTGTTTCATTTTGTAAATACAACAGAAATTGATGTTTTCCTAATATTATCTTTGCAATTCACAGAGTAAATTTGCAAATGGATTTCTAGATAAAGAGAAAATAAAGTTTACAGAACGATATCATAAGGGGAAAATAGGGTAACAAGTGTTTGAAAATTGGGAAAATCCTCATTCTTCTGAGGAGTGCTAACACTAAGTAAAATAATTATGTCCATCAATGGTTTACAGAGGGAGTCACAGATACTATGCATTTCTCTTACAAATCTATTGAAGCAACTAATCTACATTTTCTCTGACCAGATTATCGTTAGATTTGTATATGTTGCAGGTTTGAACCATATGAACACAAAACCAAGAAATTTAATATTTGTTAGAATAGAATAGTAACTCTTTCATGGTAACAGTGGTCCACCTAGCTAAGTCACAGGGGTTTAGAGAATAAAGAATTTTTTCTGTATGATAAGAGCATATTTATTCACACTATTTGTTCCTTTACTTGAATTGCCTGTGTAACAAATAGTCAGTCAGCAACGGAGCCTGGAAGAGATGTGTCCACGTTCACAGTGTTAGTAAGTCTTATTAACTCTCCAAGTCCAAAACTTTAATATCATTAATCAACAATAATTGATTTCTTTGTCATAACTTTTTTTTTTTAATTATTTTTTAAAATTAAGGGAAGCCAAACATGCTCCTTTTGAGGATGAAGTTTTGACACAATCCTGGGGTCATGCTGACAAAAAAGCCCCCAAACTTTCTTTACCCAGATGTTGCCAGAAAAAAAGACCCTTATTTAGCCAAAAAAATTCTGCAAGCCTTCAACAAATTATCGTGTTTTTCACAGAGTTAAGTAAGGAAAGGAAACGCAGACACTGCGTGCTCTCCTACGCTGTGGGAAAGTCCAGAGAGCCCTAGAGATCAAGGTTATTTTGGTTCTACAGGTGATTCCCTGACAAAACCATATTTTGCTACCAGTGCAGGTCTGTCAGTAATACAAGCCTGGCAGCAAGATGAGTTAACCCTGCATTCCCGTGCAGCAATAGCTATAGGGTCCCCCAAGATGTCATAGCAACTTCAGTGAGGTTATTTCTTACAGTAGCAAGAATAAGTAGACAAACATCAGCTGGTGCTGAGAACACTAGACACTAGACTTTTTGGGAAGCCATCATAAATTAAACGTAACATTGCTTGTGCTAGTTCACCTGGCCTAGGGACAAGCCAGCCACATGGCAGATTTGCTGAGACAGAACCTTTTCTGTAAGGAGCAAATAGGTTAGCTACAAGCCCTATGCATTTAATTATGTGTTTCTATAGCCTTCATCGCAATACCATTTGAACACCTATGAAGTCTGCCAGCGGTGGAACGTGCCTCTGGTGGAGCTGTCAGGATCAGAAAAGAATGCTAAGTTAACTAGGTTTTAAAACTGATAGGACAAGAAAGGTACCCGAAGGTTTATTGCTTTTCACTAATTCCCCTAGATCTCAAGAAACTCATTCTTTGGCATAATTCTCATTCTGTTTGACAGTAACTTACCCTGCAGCTATGCCACCTTTTGCATTCATCATTCAATCAGATTCCTTTGCTTCTCAATGGTTGCTAATCCTATCTCATACTTCAGTTCCTGTACTGTCCAAACCCCCCTGAATTTGAAAGCTTACAGATAGGTCATAAACCATCGGGTTCTGTAAAAGGTTGCCTCATTCTTTGCATATTAAAAGCCTTCAACCAGCATGGGAAAATGCTCCTCTTTCCATGCAAGGAAAGAGAGAGAATGGAAAAAAAACCCCCTCCAAATCTCTTACAGTGCAAACTAAGATACCCGTTAACAACTATTCAGTATAGACACATCAGGTTCTAGGTTCTATGGCTAGAAATGACAAATTTGCCATGTAACCACTGATCCCAATCTGGAGCCAAATTTTTAAATATTTGTAATTTAATAAAACATAACACTTCTGTATCACACTTCCACAACTCTATCAGCTTTGAGTAACAGCTTCTTCTGTTTTGTGGGCTATTTAGTTTTGTTGTTCACAGGCACTGAATATTCAGCTTACAAGAGACTGACAAAATAGCCTGTATGTCTTGTAACAAGTTGGGTGCTACCAGAATACAAGCCTGGTAGATCAAATTTAACTCTAAACATGAGGTCTTCACACAAGTGAATGTAGAAAAGAAAAACTAGAAGTCTGTCCTCTTGTTAACACTTGAAAGAAATTCCATGGTGCAGATAAGCAGTCTGAACACTAAGGAGAGCAGACAAGGATGAATATACCCTTCTATATCTTAACCCGATGACCATGAATGCCGGAGGGCAGGAGAGATATGGGCCACAGGGGGTGGCCAGGCTCACATGCTCTTCCCTAAACAGCATCTCATTCTGCCACTGTTAAGAGCCGCGTACTGGTGTACACAAACTATTAATCTCAGCAAGTAGAGCATTTCTTCTGTCTTCCAATAAATCAGTACAACTACTTATGCCCCTCTCCCGTAATGAAACAGTAAACATTGCACAAGAACAGTCACTATAGCTAAACATTTTGTTATTAAAAAATTGCCTTAAATTGACAAATTACTTGGTACAGAACAATTCAAGAACTAGTACAACTTTGTCAACTCATTAACTAGAAAAAGCCTTTCAAAAGCATCTTCTACTTTTGCATCTTCAGTTTCATGATCCTCCCTAAATGACAGGGCTAAACATCAGGGTTCTGAGATTAGTTTGCATCTATAAATACTTTTCTATTTATTAATATTTTCATCTGTGCTACCAAAGGTTAGATCTCATACCGATGAAATCAGCTTTTTTTTTTTTTTACTGTGTTCAAATAAAAGCAAATTTGTACATAGAGAAGAACATCATTCATCAAAATAAAATCCAGTTTTTCTCACTAGCAAGTAATTTATGTTCTTCTGTTGAGTCATTATAGCCTTCTGCAGCTCCTCTTCTGTGGTTATGGGCAAAGAAACAGACATGTCTGACAATGCAAAGCTTCTTTACTGTCTGTGCTATAAGTTTTACCTCTCCCTTTGGTAACATGGAAGACTCCACTTTCCCTAAGTGCTTTCCCTAAGCTCTTTATATTTGATTGTTTCTTCTGTTTCTTTCCACTGTTTTAAATTCCCTGTCTGATCTTAATTGACAACACAGGTTATGGCAGTGAGAGAAGAGAGAAACATATAATTATATTAAAAAAGGAAAGAAGAACACAACTTAGGGAAATAAAAACAGATATCATTTCTTGTTGATCCTGGTCAAATGGAGGTATCTTAGGAGAGGTAAACACAACTGCAGTACAAAATTATATCCATGATATCACTTCTAACAGATCAAATAAAGCAAATGACCTGGGATTCAAGTTAACACATCTATGCAATTTACCTATCTGACCAGTCTCTTTAAACATACAGTGTGCTTATCCAGTTTTCAGTGTGTGGAAAATGAAAAACTGAATAAATAGAAGATTTTTTTTTTTCAGTTAAAATTAGAAAAAAAGAAAAAATTTCAACTGATTAGTGAATCAGCAATCAAGATTTTATATTGTTTCAGGAAGATGCAGCTGATTAGCAGTTTCCAGAAATTCTGCAGTCATTTCCCCTACAACACCTTTGTTTCACACCAGCAATAAGTTACTTTTGCTGTTGTTACTAACGTGTGGTAAATCACATATAAGACAATACACCTTTATATTAGAAATCATCGTATTCCAAAGACGACTAAAGTAATATATCATCTTGAAAGAAACGCATCATCATTATAGGACTTAATTCAATATGACCACAAAACCCACTAGTATTATCACCTCATAAAGCAAACTAAGGGGAGAAGGGGAGAGAAAAAAAGAAAAAAAAAAGATTCTGCAGCCACACCTACATCAGTAAGTAGCGCAGTCCAACAGGAGATTTGTAGAACAAAACAATGACAAAACAGTACTGAGGACATTGTCCCATAGACAGAGAAATCAAAATGACATAGGTACGTTCATAAAGTTTTGAACTTTGAATTATGACTAATACAATCTATCCCATGGATTGAATGTCCTTTGTAGTTGGAATGCACTAAGTCCATTCCTGGATCACCTCTCTTATTTTAGTTGCACCAAAAAAGCCCACAGTTCATGGACTCAGACTGCTTCACAACTTGAGTAAAAGCCCAGTTACGTGGGGAGAATCAGGAGAATCACTTCAAAAGGACACTCTCAATCCCATTGACAAGCCAATTTAGATGCAGCTACTTAGCCCACGAGACCAGACTAGATTTAACAGAAAATGCAGAAAAGCTCAGCTGTCATTTCTTTACACTGTCACTCCTGGGTTCCAATCCTCCTACACAGTGTCCTAAGGTGCACAGACTGCTGGACGCAAATGTTCTCTAGTAAGTGAACTTACTCTACTCTTTGGACAAGGTGCGGAAAACCAGCATCAGTTAGCATCTCAATCAAAGAATTAACCGCTCTGGTAGTACACAGTGAAAGGAAACTATTGATTTCATGAATGAATGCGCTTTTTATTTAAGCACAAATTTGCACATTGCAAGTGTTATTTTAATCCTAACTGTGTTACAGAGTTCTCACAAATTGTCTCTTTACATCTCAGTTTCCCTATACAACAGGGTGCTAGAAAAGTTTATTCCGGTCAAGAGCTCTGAGGTGATATAAGGCATTATTTTTATTGCAAATGATAAATGCTGAATTTGTATTTTGAATCTGTGCACATGAAGAGTAGGGAAAGAATATAAAAATGCGGAGGAGTATCTAGTAGCACGCCAAAGTGCAGCTTCACAGGCAAACTACCGTCTTTCAGAGAAGAACTGTCAGATACATGTATAATAAACCACAATTGTGTTCAAAGCTGATGCTAATATGGCTCAGTGGGAGACTAGTTTTAAATGTCATATTTTCAAGCCCTTCTCTAAACTATCTTTCCTAGAGAACACTTCAAGGGAACTGGCATGATAATGAATTCCTTAGGCCTGATTTTCAGAGCTATTAAGTGCACCTATTATCACAAGTGCAATAGGAGATACAGACAGATATTCAAGCTTATCCTATCTAGACAGACAGGTTGTATAAATACCCTATTTAAAGTATTCCCACCCAAGTGGAAAGGAAGGAAGACAAATCAGCTTGAATTAGGATGAAGATGGCAGGATGACAACACGACTCCTTACCTACCTAAAGCAAGCTAGTTCAAAATTATATGAAAAAAATCTGCTTATTCTTAAGATATGTACAACTTTGCATCCAACTACTATAACACATATTACCAACAGATAATATGAATGACAAATAAAATAATGGGGTTTGGTTATAATGAGAGGACAAACAATGGAGTAATTTTACAATAAGAAAATTCAAGTCATTAAGGCAAACTTATTTTTATAAGTATATATACAATTGCACATACTTTTGAACTGTGTTCTGATTTTTGGTGGAACGTAAATTCTCTGATGGAACTCAGAGAACCTGTCTACTGCTGTACTGGAACAAACAGGTAATTTAGAATAATTTGTTCATGTTTGACATATCCATCCTGGTATTGCCTAGACAACATTGATAAGAATTTAAAATCTTAGTGGCATAAAAGGGCTTCACCCGTGTATCTCACAGTATTATATTGCTTTCTCTTGCAGGTTACTCCTTTCTCTCCTGTTGGCCATTTGGTAGCTGCAACAGAGGAAACGATTGTACAAGGAAAAATATCTGGGTAAGACGACAATGCATCAGGCTGAGATGGAAAAAGAGGGAGTTTCATAGCAAACGAGCAGTAACTGAGAACCCCCAGTCCCAAGTGCTCTGATTTTCCTTTAAGTGGAATTTGATGAAACAGAAATCCTGCTCAGAGCTGTTCATCACAGCTGGAGTAAACAATTGAACATGAGCCTCCTAGATGTTTAGTCGACAGGGAGCTGTCTGCCTAACACGTGCTTTAGCTGAAAAATACGAGATCTCAGAGACCTAAATACATATCTATTCAGGATGCGCGACATCAGGACGATTTGACATTTGATGAAAACAGAGTCCATAAAACCTCATTATTTAAATGAAGACCTATAAGGGTAAAGGCAATAATTAATGTATTTGGAGGCCTAAATGTTTTCTAAATATGAAAGATACAGGTTCCCCCACCCCACCCCCCCAAATTTCTGCTAAAGAACAACAAGAAGAGCTAAAGAACACTTAAAGAATGGGGAGACAGTGACAATTAGCCTCCTAATTAAAGGATAAGGATAAGCAAAAGGATAGGCTGCAAAGCAAGTTATTCTGAGTAGGATATTCCCAGTTGTTCCCCAGTATAAATAAGACTGTTTTCTCCTCAAATGTCACAGCATATTAAGTGCCAGGAGAGAATTATTTCAGCATATGATGAACAAAACAACACAACCCCAAGGAACTAAGTCACTATGTGACAAAGCTGTCCATGAAGTGAATTGCGGTTCAAATTCGAGATAATTCAGAATCAAGACTCCTACAGTACAAATACTACTGCAGAGGCAAAAACCCATGACATTTAATACCTTTCTCATCTGTTCTGATACACTTGAACGATTGGTAAATGAAGGTCACTAACTTTTTCAAGTATCCCAAGAAATGTAAGAAAACGGGGCATCTCCAAACCTTCTCAATCCAGGTTTGTAGTATAGAGTTTTCTTTCTGAGCGCAGCCCCATAAATAGAGGCAAAAGGAAAGCCAACGCTGCTAGTACTGCCCATTCTTGTGTTGCCCTTTTCAGGACACTATCAGGAAATAAAACTATTTCCATGTCTTACCCTGACAATAATGCAGCTAATTATCTCCATAGTCTTCCATTTTATTGATACTGTGCTTCCAGATGCAATGTCCACGTCAACAAAAGTCACAGATGTCCTCTACTGACAAACTTTGCTAAACTGTACACATACCAGGATTTCACAGACTACAGCTTATAACCTTATCCACAAGTTTTGCAGAGAGGGATGGCATAAGGTTCATTCCTGAATGGTTAGAAACTATCTTTAGCATTCTAATGTTCAATCTTCATATTACTGTTGTACAGAACTTTATGAAAACTATTAGATATAATATTTAACTTCTGTGTAAGAAGAAATTAAAATTGCTTTTAGGAGGAATGAAAAGGCCATACAACTACTAAATGCCTAACTATGATGCTTTCTATATGTTTATTGACCTAGAAACAACAAACTAAAATTCACTTGACATGCCATGCTTTATTTATTTATTTAAGAACACAGTTGTGTCATGTTATTCAAAACAAAAAATATTTCCAAAACATGTTTTCAGACTTACTAATCTCTTCCATGAAAATGATTAACTATGAGACAGCTAAGTCCTCAAGTAGTCCAAGCAACAAATAAAGTATACTTTTGATGACAAATTATGCATAAATGTCCTCTCTGTAATGTACCAAAATAGACCACAAGCACAGTTGTTTCTCTCACTGATCATTAATTCAGACCAAATTTAAGTATGAATGCTAATTAAAAATCTGTTGGTCTTTACTGCTTTATGACAAGACAAAAAAAAAAAAAAAAACAACCAAACCAACAGAGGCAATGGTTGCACTGAACTAATTTTACTGACAAATGCTTGGCATCACAGTCTGCTGAAACTTCAGATTTAGTGAAAACCTAACAGTATTTTGATCAATTCTGAAATATGCCCAAACACTTAATTTTGTAAAGCATCTGTTACACACTGACTCTTCAAATGCTGAAGATTTCAATGCATGTTCTTCGTCTGTTGAGAAAGTTCAATTTATAATATTCAAAATCTTGCATGACATCCTGAGAAATATGGAAGACAAATGCGAAATTTATTCTGCTCAATTATATTTAAAGCTAAGTTTCTCTTGAAAATGAAAATGCTTGGTTATCTTTTGATAGTTTTACTTATTTGTGGTAAGAAATTGGACATTATTGGATATTCCATTATTTGTAATTATTTGTATACTAATAGTAAGTCATGAAGCTAATGGCATACTCATTGCACTGTTTCAGATCTCCACTGTCAACTCCCAAACAGAATTCTTAAGAAGCCTATGTCATGGTATTTGCACAGAAAAGTAAGAGATGTGTTTTTACCTGCAGGCCTACGTAAAGATGAAGGGGCTCGCAGATCGCAAATGGCAAGCACAAAGGCTAGTGGAAGTGGACATAGCTCTTGCAATTTAAGTGTGCTATTACAGTATGAGTTTGCACAGACACGGTAGCAAATTTCATCGCTACACAGAATTCTTAACAGAAGGCTAGGCTTTTACTTATAAGTGAAGCTATAGCAACTTTTGAAGTTCTAAGGATAGCACCAATCCATGCCTTTCATATCACTTTAAACGTGCTTTGTTGAAGATAACAGAAGAAAGTCTCCTGAGACTACGTAGTCTTATGTGTGATTATTATTCAGCAGCATATACTTGCCTAGATCCTACAGTGCGCTGTATTATAAATCAGTATTAGTATTCTGCTATCTGACACCTCCTGAAAACTGTGACTGGGTCTTAGGGGACAGTCTTTGCTGTAAATTATTTATTCCGAGGTACACTGCTTGCTTTTCTGTTCTCAGAAAGAGCTATAATGGCTAAACCTTTGTGGCACATTGCTTGACTGGACTTAGATTATTTCAGTCTCTTTGCTTTATACCTATTATCTTTGCCAATACTCAAAAGGTAGTTTAAAAAAAAAAAAAGATGCTTAAATAAAGTTTTAAAAAAGTATTTTCCTTACATATTAATAACATCTTTGTAAAATTATCTTTTTAGATGCCAAAGTTTCACCTAACAAGAATACTCATCTTTTAAAGAGATTTAAAAAAAAAATTATTTAACTAATTTCTTAATTATTTTTCCATTCCTTGTTATATTGATTATATCCCAGTGTACTGCCATCTGTGATAAACTAACTTAGAAGTAATAAAAAAAGTCTAGTTCTGATCTCACTAAACTTATAAACAATCACACATCTCCTCTGGACCAACCCTTATAAAAATTCTTTTTATTTGTTGGCTTGGCTTCTGATTTTCTGTTCTTTTTTTCAATTAAGTTTGAGAGACACCGAGAACTTCTGATAGAAACAGTTAAGTGGAGAACTGAGGTAACCACTAAGCCTTTGACTCAATTTCACTGCCATGTTTGCCTGGTTGTCAGCTTGGTATATGATCCTAACCTCCCTGGCAGTCACACTACCTACAAGGTGGCTCAGTGTCCCTGGAACAAGCAGGGAAAATTCCCAAATAGGAATCGTTTCGTCTTAGTCCCCCATTTTCTGCTACTTTTTATCCAGCTTTGAATTGGAGGGGAGAAGAAATAGTGCTCGCATCACCAGGCATCAGACCGCACTGGGAAAAGGCAACTACCATCACAGCTGCCTACCAGCTGGAGGCAGGGCCACCGCTGTATGCACACTGCACCACCAACCCATTTCACTACAGGATTCGGCTAACTGCTTCCCCTTTCTGCTGGATCGGTGGAAGAGAAGAATATTTAAATGCAAAGTTTAACACCTTAGTTTGTTTCCAAGTTAGTTTGTTTCTCGTTAGGAAAGAGCAGACAGTAAGTGTCTCTCACATGGTAGCTGAGTTAGGAAGCGCATTTGGTGCCTGCTGCTTAGCGTGACTAGCTGTGTCCCAGACTGAACAGCCAGGTCTGTGGGCTCAAGTGAAATTCAATTCAGTCTTGGGTCAGGCCAAGTCTTGAGCCACATTTGCATTGTAGGACATAGCCTTAGAGCTTGCTTACCCACCAGCACTGCCCCAGCAATGATTGCCACCAACATACTGGAGTTCAAGCCCTATAGGCAGTATAGACACCATCATTACATTTGATACCATTAAACTTCCGTCAGGCTAGAAGAAAAAAAATTCTAAAATAACTGCCTCTACAACAGGCCTTTTGAAAAGCTAGCACAGCAGTCCATAAACATGTTTCATATTAGTAAAACAAATTCATTTTTGCAGGCAAACATGGCATTGCATATTGTTGCGAGATGGCCTTTACAAAGACAATAATAAATCACAAATACCCTTAATAGGATAATACTACCATGAATGTGAAAAGAAATAAGCATCTGTAACCCACAGATTAAAAGAGGCAGCATGTTTAATATAAAACAATGTAATGTAATGCCAACATGAGACGAGAAGATTACAAATTTCTTCAATTAGTCATACAGCCAAACCATGAATACAAATATTCAGTATCAGCACTCTGATATATAAAGCATATCAGAAAATAGGTCAAAAGAAAGTGTATCAAGACTGCCCAAACAAATGACAGTAATATGAAGATAATGGTTTTTTTCTTTTTTTGTATACTGTCAAGATGTTGAATTCTGGCTGTATTTATCAAATAACTTCACTATTTGTTACATTCCTTTTATTATTATGCTATTATGAGACTAATTCTTCCAAGAGATCTGAAAGGCTTTGTTTGGGGGTGGGGAAAGAATGGGATATAGTCTCTCATAAACCAGCTAGCATTGCAAGATAGAAAGGACCTTCAGGAGACTAGTATTTTCCTTTAATTATTAAACTCTGATTGGCCAGTACAAAAAAAGATAGCACAGTCTGAGCCTCATTTTATATAAGAAAACACTCTTTTTACACATTATAATCCATTTCTTCAGATCCTTTGTGTTTCTCCTGTGCCCATTATTACACAATGGCCAAGGGCAGGAAGTCCCAAGGGTAAATATGTTTGATTTAGTAAATACACTGGTTGTGTCCAGCTTTGTGTGGCATCCGATTGATTTTCACCTGTGTGTCATGGCTGTACACCTTACTTGTAGGGATCACAAATTTCCTGTACTTTAAGATGCATGCACAAATACAATTTTGTGAATCAAAAACTGTCAAACATTCTTACCAAAATTGTTCACTTGCANTCCTGCTCTTGTATTCAGGAGCTCAGAACCAATATTCTAAATACAAAGCACATGCAAGTGAGTGAGTGTAATTGTAAAGAATACCACTTGAAAAGAAACTTCAGCCCATGCCATCTATTCTCTATTAAACATTAAATCATCAATAATTTAAAAAAAAAAATATTCTGGCACCAGCAGTTTGAACTCCAGCTGGTACTTATACTGACAATTGATTATTATAAACCTTTGCCTTTCAATCATAATGACTTGAAGGTCTTTCCGGTACCAACAGAGCCAGCACCTGCCCGCTCACTCAGTAGCGGTATTGGCACTCGTGAAACAAAGAATTCTGTAATTTTTCACCCTCATTCTTCTCAGCAGTTGCTGCTAATGAAAATTATAATCAAGAGACCTATGTTAAGTTACAGTGGGGAACCACGATAATAGTAGAAATCTCAATATTCAAGCTGTATAAAATAGTTTTGATTTAATTCATTTGCAGATTATTATGCATTTTAGAAAAAAAAAAAAAGCCCATAGCTTAAAATTCACAGTGTCCCAAAAGATTCAGCAGTGATCTTATGATATAAGAAGATCTGGGGACTTCATATTTAACGTTGTTAGATTTTATATCAGTTCTACTTATATATATTCTGGACTATCTTCGTACTTATGCTTCACAACATCATGTTTGTAGAAAACTTACTTTGTATATTTTCTTTTGACCCAATCCAAGGTAATGAAGAAAATATTACATAAAATAGATCTTTAAAAAGTAAATTACTTCCATTCCAAGACACTGCCTTTTAATGCAAGCCACTGTTGCCTACCATATATTCAATCCTAATTTATATAAGCTTCGCCTTCTTCAGTTTAACAAATCATTTTCCACCCAAACCCCTGAGAGATGCATTTCTGAAGACCTGATAGATTAGATCTATTCCACTGTATTTGCTTAAAAATATACATTTCTTATCAAAGAAACATAACATCAGCTGGACACATTAACTTTTTGTAAACCCATCAGGTTTATCTTGTTTCTCATTTATGCATAATTCCATCTTTCAGTTGTTTGTATGCAAATTTGATACGGGACTAGTAATTTCATAGGTCAAATCTTATTTGGATTTGGGAGATATTTAGAATTTTGGGAGATAAATTTTCCAAGGCCCCCAATTTCAGCATATGAAGTCCCTGAGCAGTGCTTCTGCATTACAGGTATTAGTATCTGTTTCTATGTCATACCAACTAGCCACTTTGCCTTAGTATTCAAAATCACTATCCTTACTGAAAATTGAAATTTTTCTATTTAATCTTTTTACATGTAGTACTGTTTTCTCCAAATATCTCTAAGACAGCCTGATAGTTAGCATATATCAAATGCATTGCTGGCTATTACCAAAAATAGGGCTCCTTTCAACATGCTGAAGGCAACAGTTGCTGACAGAAATTAAGTAGCTGTTTAAATCTTTGTGATATCTTCCATATTTCAAGAGCTACAGCACGGTGGAGGTTTTAGTTGCCCTGGAAAAGGGCATTCCTATTTAATTCCTATTTAATGCCTGATTATAGGAGATGTTTCACGCTCAGTCCTGATCAAAAGCCTTTGGAAGAAATTCGCTTAATTTAGTCTCCGTTTTTTTCTACCTAGTTTGAAACATCATAACACATGATTTAGCGATGTCTGAGAAGAAAAAACTATTTATAGATGTTATTCCTAATAATACTCTGAAGTTCTGCATTTCGTCTTTAATTCTTGTAGTTCTCCAGCTGTGAAACAAATTTCTTTTTCTAAAATATTACAGAGCCTGAGAACTACAAGTACAGAATAAAAGGCAGGTGCTACTCTCAATTCCCAGGCGCCTTGCCCTGGAATGCTGTAGTTACAAGATTCACGCATAACATGATTCAGTGTGTGTGTTCCAGCAAGAAAATGGAAGTGACTTGAGGTAGATCAGAATTACTGATTCTCTAAAGGATTTTCTCTACCCTCTCCTTTGAGAAAAGGTTTATTTTAGTAAAGACTGAAGCCCACTTGCAAGAATAAGAGCAGCTTTTTCCTTTAAAGGAACTCATCTCCCAGATAAACAGTAATACAAATTCATCCTGACTGCTATGAATTGCTTCACAGCATTGATTCACTGGCTGCTGACCATTTTATAAATTGGTCAGCTTAAATTCTGCAGATCAAGTTGTGAGGAAAAGTATTCTTAACTGAAGATTAATGCTGACATGTATTTCTGCCTTAAGAAAAACAGGGGAACACACTTAGTTTGTTATAAATTATCTCTAGATTATCCAAATCTGCATCTTCTGATATTTCCTCAGAAAACTTTGTACAATGGACTCATCAGTGTTTCTGAAGAATGGTATTTGTTCTTTTATTGAAATGTTGCCATCAGAAAGCATAGTTTGTTCCCATCCATAATTCAGAGTTCCCTTCAGAAAAGGCAGAAGCTGACTGTTCAAATATATTGAAACTATCATAGCCTGCAGCACCTGCTGCAATGCATTATTGATATTCAGTAGTGGCACTGACGCATTTCTAAGAGCATATGCTTTCCTCTACATTGGAGAACTCTGAATGGAAAGACATTTCCTGTAGACTTTTTCTGATACTTTCCCAAGATGGATACTTGAAAAGAATGACCTCTGGACAACTGTAAGTTGAGGCTAGAGTATCTTGAGGAAGTCTCCACAGGTTTTTTTAATTATTATTATTTTATACTTTAANTCATGGGATAGTTTCTCTAAACCCTATCCAGCCTCTCTGAGGTCTGGCCTAGCAGCTCCCATTTTTGATGTGGTCACTCAATTAAGTGTTTTGTTTTGGGACTAAAAGGAATTTTCCTTCTTGCTAAATTAGACTGAGGCAGAGTTCTCCTCTCAAGATAAAGCTCAGTTCATTGCTGATTGAGAACTACTTAGCCTNTTATTATTTTATACTTTAAAAATTTTATTTATTTTTTATTTTTTCACAACCCATCTTTTCCTTTGCTCTGCAAGGGAATAAAGCCAGGTCAGAAGGCATCAGCAAGGCTGGCAGAGCTGTGCCCTCAGTTGGTGCACTCAGGGCCCTGGCAAAGCTCCTGTAATTCCAGAATTAGCATGTACTCATGGGATAGTTTCTCTAAACCCTATCCAGCCTCTCTGAGGTCTNTTAGACTGAGGCAGAGTTCTCCTCTCAAGATAAAGCTCAGTTCATTGCTGATTGAGAACTACTTAGCCTGTTTGAAAAGCAGTTCAGGTTCCTGAGAAAATATGAAGTGCTCTGTAACAACTGGGGTTGGGTCTCATTAAGACTTCATTCAAAGAATGTCTGCTGGCAACCCCTAGTCCCTTCGATTACGTCACTCGTGACATCAACATTACAACAGCAAAAGGCACAAGTAGAAATGGAGAGGAATGAATCTACAATATGTAATTTATTGCTGCAATTTTTAGATCCCAAGTGAGTTAATTTTAAAAAGCTGTGGGGTAATTATTTTGTGTTTTGTTTTTTTTCTTCTTGACTGGAACAATGAATCATTAAATAAGTGAGAGCTTGAAGACACCATGCTGAGGCAAATTGTCTAGCATCAGTAAGCAGAGAAAAATCTGATTCTGATAGCAGCCTCATCAGTTACTACATAATTTAAATGGAAGTTGGATAATCCTAAAGGGTTTTAGAATCTCATCTAAACAGCGCCATTACTCATTCTCAAAACATTTTATTGCAACTGAAGACCGCTTTTATGCTCTCAGATAAATTTAACAGGATCCCTGTAATTTTATTTTCATGTAAATATGTATGCCCCATATATAATAAAATGGTTCACTGCTAAGAGTTTAAAGAGTGTAGACTTCTACGGTTCTTTTTGCATCACACATGAGCCCTCAAGTAAATCCTAGACCAATGGACTACTTTTAATTTGAACAGATCCATTCCTCTCCCTCCTGCTTCCTATGCAATCAGTAATTACCATTTGCAAAATTCATACTTGGAGTTTAAAAATTATTTAAAAAAATATTTTAAGCAGCTTCTGTTTTAACCTTCTATACTGGGAGACAATGAAATTTCTAAAGTATGACACTTGTGCGCACAGGGTTAGGAAGACATCTCCTATACCCACTGTTTGCTCTCACTAGGCTTCCTCTTCACTGAAACCCTAATGACTAATTTCATGCTTGAAGTGAAAAGCAAACTCCCTGGGTGAATGGCAGCAAGCACATCAGCTTTGAAAATCTTATGGTACTCACTTTGAAACCCAGGGAAATAACTATTCTTTTTGAAGCAATAAGCTATACATTACTGCCAAAACAAAGGTACTGCCAGGTTAAGTACAGTGTCATTTATTCAGAAAACCAGAATTTTAATACGTCAATTGGAAAGTGTTCTGATTTAGCCTTAATTGTTACAGAATTCAAGACAGTAACATCACAGATAACTAAAATGTTTATACATTCACAACCTAATGCACTGCTAGGCATCTCGTGACATCTGTTTACATTCTTAGCACATAAAAAAGAAATAGCAAAGATAAGTTTTACTACTTAAAAATATTCCAAATCCACCAAAAAATGGACACAGAACAGTGAATGATTATGAAGTACAAAGGGTCTAATGACAGATAAAAATATGCAGGGCTATAAAGGTTGAAAGCCCGATCAAGCTCACTCTCCAACACTTATCAGCTTTGTGAATGGAAAGGAGGTACTCTTTTACTACTTGAGAAGGCTGACATAACCTCAAACTGAATTTAGTTTATAGTACATGCATTCAGTCTTTCAAGAAATACATGCATCCTGTTCTTTTTTTACTTCTGTGAAAAAATCCTGTTTTGAAGTCACTACTATTTTTGATTTACAGAGACTTGTAAGAGAAGAGAAATATAGTACAATGATATACATTTTTGACTGTTGCACCTGTTGCAGAAAAATAAGTGACAGATGATATTCATATAGGGCATGTCAGATGCAACTATTCTAGTGCTAAATGTTTTAATGCTGTTACTACTTACTCTGCCATGTCACAACTACAAAAAACTTACAGTATATTCGTGGTTGGGAAATTTTCCCAGTTATGTGCAAAAATGCCATGTGTGGTCTGTATAAAAAGTTGAACCAAAAGATGATCAGAAGTGTTATATCATGGAAACGTATTTTGATACAATGCCCAAATTAAAATCTACAACTAAAATGTGTATTACACAAAAAAACTGGGTAAGCATTGTTAAACATCAGCATCGGATTTCCTGTTCTCCACACCTCAAAAAGAAAACCTGAATGAAATGGAGGTGCTTTTGTGGGTTTTATCCAATATCTCAGGAAAATCCTAAGCAACAGCTAAAATAAAGAATTGAAAAAATCATTTTGAAGACTATGTCTTGTAGAAGACAATTATGAGACTGACCTAGTGCAAAGACCTCCATAGCAATTTGAGGTAGCTGAACCACAAAAGCATCGCTATCATAAAACAATTTTCAAAATGACAGTCTGTGCAGTTATTGCATTTATAAGGTTTCTTAGTCAGGAAACATGAAGTACCGGAACAAATACCGGCATGGCTAACAGCACTGCCTGTAGAGTGGGTGTTTATTTGTGCAACTATGTCAGCCTGCTGAGATACAGTGTTTTGGGTAGAAGGGGGCTTCACAAGCTGCACTCTCTCCTCTCACTAATGCAACCTTCCTACCAATGGCTACATTCACAAATCACGTGAAGAAGGAATAAGTTCACCTTGTGTGAGCAGACTACATAAAATGTCATATCTATTATTCTAGTTCCCTCACAGATTTGAGAGAAACAAGTTATAGTTTTGAGTCAATGGAATTACAGGTGACTGTAGCGATTATAGGCTTATTATTATTCAACCTATCAGCTTTCTGATTAGGATTCATAAGATCACTGGACTAAGAAATCTAATTATATATTATTCTTCTAAGCAGTTCATTTTTACAGAAAGGCATGATGTCTCAGCCAGATGAAATACATGCAAAAATGATTCTGCCTGGCAG
>WAAD01035056.1:206-13520 GCA_013389945.1 Fregata magnificens
TGGGAGGGAAAATGAACAAGCTTTTGTTATCTCATAGTTGGTGTGAATCTAGGAAGTCTTGATACAGAGATCCTGGAAATTTACATTATACATAATTTCCCATTGACTCCTCCATATTTTGACTACTGATCTTTTTATCTCTGTCACAGCAGACTTTTTTTAATGTCTTGCATTATTCAGCTCTTCTTTCATCTGTAAGTAGTGTTTAAAAAGGAGAGAAAGCTCCTTTAGCACTTGAAAAATGTGATCATTTGATTATGATGCTTACTTAGATTAACTTTGCTTTATACTAGTCCTGATATTTAATACTACTAAAATAACTGCTTCATCATTCTCTGGTTTATGTTCTTGTTGATGAAGAATTCCTTAAATAACTAAGTTAAGCAGTTACACATAATTCTCGTATTCCATGGGGATAAATAAGATGGGCCGTTTAACTTCTTTGTGTTACTTTGTGTTGTTTATAAATTATTTTTGTGGTGATCACTCAGGTCTACATGGTTAAATATGTTGAGTGCACTCGCTAGAAGCAGGATGTTAACCTGTTTGAATGTGTTATTAGTGATAGTGACAATGTTGGTTATGGTGTTTGGGTGTTTTTCCTGTTACATACAACAATTATTCCTTAATGGTACAATTCCAGCTTTGGTCGGCCAGGAGTTGAATGCTACTGCCAACATGACAGTGGAGCTGCAGTAATCCAGCTTCAATTCCTGATTAATGAGGTTAGTAAAATGATGTACATATTCCATAATTCAGAGAAGATAGTGTATTTTCTTCAATTTCTCATTAAGCAAGCATCAAAATCAGCTAACACAAGTGACTGTTAGCATGAATGGCAAACAGTAATAACAATTATAAATAAACTTTTTAATTTTAGAAAATGCTTGACTAACCACTGAAAATATCTTTGTCTCTAGAGAACTCTTTTGCTATAAGCAAGAACTTTTTTCCTAGGAAAATTTATTCATGTCATTGAACATTGCAAGCTATCTCTTGAAGTAGTAAAATATGTTTTCAATAGTACTAACAGTTTCGGTAGGTAGTTAATTTTATTTTCATAGAGTTACTGTTTTAGACATGAACTGAGCAATGATCCCTAATCCGATCCCTCAGTAATTTTGGGTGTGTTTTTTCTTGGGGTCTAGCAGCTGAGATATGACAGCAGCGCTGTTCTTCTTGAGCTAGCTGGGGCCAGATTTGTAGAGGGACTTCTAGCTTGGAGGAATGGTGAAGTCAAACCTCACTAGCTTTGTCAGCACATAGATATTAGCAGTTGAGTCCACTGCTTAATTTCTTTACAGAGGTCGGCATGAGGGAACTGATGTTCACACACCAGAAAGCTTCTCCTTCCCCATTACCCCTCAGTATAGCACTGAACCAAATGTGAGTGAGCTGAATGATGTGGTCACATCAGTTGTCTCATTACTACTACTTAGAACTTACCTGTGCTATGGTGTTGGTGCACGTGCTTATAAATTTTTTTCATCCTGGTAGCAAATATGTAATATATTTCCACTATGATGATGATATACTGTTACTAGGGTTATGAAAATAAGTTGACTAAAACTTTTTCTTTCTCATAGGGAGCTCTTGTGAGTGCCTTGGCTGATGATACCTTACACCTGTGGAACTTGCGTCAGAAGAGACCTGCTATACTTCATTCACTCAAATTTAACCGAGAACGGTAGGGATTGGATTATTATTGCTTTGCCCCTTACCATCACACTATGTAAGATCAGATTGATTAATGTAGTCCAATTCATAACTTGTTAAATAATTGAAACTGGATTTACATTGGGTTTGAGTTGCAGGCTGTTAGGGCTTGAAGTACTTGTGAGTAGACACACTAGTGACCTAAACTGAGATGACTTTTCTGTCACTTTGCATATTGCATTGCTGAACATCAATTTTCCCATCTTTAAAATGTGGAGGGATAGAAGACTTTCAATGTATGTCTCCAAAGGAATTTTGGAACGAAAGAATGTGTGTGTGTATGTGTGTGCACCAACAAGACAACAGGAAAACTAGTTCAATTTTTTAATTGGAAGTTTTTTCTCCCCTTGATGACAAATCGGAATTCTGCAGTGTTAGAGCTCCTGTGTATATCAGAAGCTGAAAACAACATGCATTTTGACTAACAATTTTGAGACTCAAGTTACAGCGTTGTAAGCAAGGTAGGGAGACATTTTAGATAATTTCTAAAAGTCAGTTGATTAAACTTCTGCAAAAAAATGTGTCCTTTTTTTTTTTTTTTTAAATAAAAAGTAGTCCCTCCCTTTTGAAAATTAGCNNNNACAAGTAGTCCTTCCCTTTTGAGAAGTAGCCCTTTTCCAGTATGGGTAAAGTCTCAACTGGAATTCTATGTCTGCATTTGAGCAGCGTGCTTCAGAGATGGACTGCTTGGGGAGCTCAAAGGATACTGGCAAGAACACAGAATCATCTGTGACTTGTACCTCTGTTGGATAGGGCAGGAAGTAATAAGCTTTAAGTAATGGGTAGCAATAGAAAGAGCTAAGTTAAATATTTATGTAAAACCTTCTAATGTAATGTCATACAAAGTGCTAAAAAGACTGCTGGGTGGGTTATAGAGTAACCTTGTGGTTTTAAAGAGCAGGTTATAAACAAATTTGTCAGGAATAACATAAATGCAGATTACTGGGGCTTTTGGGGGTAGAGGACTAAGTGATTCTAAGTCCCTTTTGAGGTTGTTTCTATGATCGCTGTGCATAAACTTTTTACCAGGGCCTGTAGGGGTAGGACAAGGGGTAATGGTTTTAAACTGGAAGAGGGTAGATTTATATTAGATACAAGGAAGAAATTCTTCACTGTGAGGGTGGTGAGACACTGAAACAGGTTGCCCAGAGAAGTTGTGGATGCCCCATCCCTAGAAGTGTTCAAGGTCAGGATGGGGCTTTGAGCAACATGGTCTAGTGAAAGATGTCCCTGCTCGCACCAGATGGGTTGGGCTAGATGGTCTTCAAAGGCCCCTTCAGACCCAAACCATTCTGTGATTCTGAACTGTTATGCACAAAACAGAAGGCTCTGTTGACAGAGCAAAATTCTCTGCCCCAAGGGAATGATGATTTTCCTTTATGCAGCATAAAAGTCAGATGGAGAGAAATGCAATTCACAACTTCTACTTTAAGGAGGATTGTCCAGCTATAGGAGGTGCAGTGGTGTATCCAAACCGAATTTTCTCCCTCTCCTTTCCCCTTCTTTCTTAGATGACTTCTGCAATATAAAATACAAAATTTGGATTTGCAGCCTGAAACCACACTTGGACATTGGCTTCTAACTAATGCTTTAAAATAGATATCTCAGGAGGTAATTCTGATTGTATGCAAATCTGTTGGAAGCTGGCTTAGAGTCTGAGATGTATGGATATCTTTGGTTAAATAGAATGGAAGTTTTAAAGCATCCTTTTCCTGTAAATGTGGTGGTCTCACTAGCAAAACCTGTCACAGGGAGTTGAACTGTGTGTACTCTTACCAGAAACAGGGGGGGCTGTGGAAAGGAGTCTAGGTCACTCATGTCATTTCAGTGGTTGTATTTGTTATTAATTTTTGGACAGAGTACTGATTTTTCCAGGAAAAACCTGTGCCTTGCTAAAGTAGGTAATGAGAGCACCATAGTTACCAAGAGCAGTGAAAGTATAGCTTGAGACAAGGGCTGATTCTTCTAGTAATTTTAATCTTAAAATATCCATCATAACAGCATCTAGAAGTAGCCAGAGCACTTAAGATCCCACAGCCATACATTGTCATAGCCACTTAAGTCATGCTGGATGACTGTTAACTGTTTTCAAATACTCTGTTTTCTTTTCACTATTTTATAAAATAAAGCTTTATAAAATAAAGTGTAATCTCATTAATAGGGAATTAATTTTGATTTTGAACTTTAGAGAATTGCACAAATTCACTGTTGATAATTCTAAATAGGTGCCTTTAACACTAAGAGTTCTTAGTAATTAATTATACCTAATAGGTTTGATATGTGATGTGAATTTGAAGTAAATGGGCTTTGCTTAGGTCAGTTTTATGATGTATATTAACTACTAAGTTTATTGAGGAGAGCGTTCATGAATATAACTGGGTCTTCTCAATTCACAAGTGTCAAGTTTTTAGATACCTAATTAATAAAATCTTTTAAATAATTTATGTTGTGGGATTAAGATTTGCTTATAAGGATAACTAACTTCTCAAACAGGAATTATTTAAAATATTAAACACTACAACAGAGCCTTGTAGCAATATCTTCTCTAATGATACTTTAATTTGCCAGCTTGTATAGGGAACTTCAATATCTTGGAAATTACTTTGGGTAAAAGAATAAATAAGTTAACAAACTGGAAAAAATGTCCTTGGAGGGGAAACAAAGCCAAATCTTACTACATACTAAAGCAACTATTCCAGTTATATCAGTATTTGCTCTAGGACTCTTTAGATGCTAAGGTTTAAAATTATATACCTGGTTGGGGGTACCTGGAAGTCTGTTGATATTGTGGAAAAGCAGTATTTGTGTCCTGTTTAATAGGAGTTGAGCTCAACATGTCACAGGCCAATTTTTATTCAGATTTTGCTTCCAAATCAGAGTTTGATGTGTAAGGATTAGATGTGAACTAGAAGGTTGCTTGTAGTGTAGAAAGCTAACTGCAGCAGTTAGCGTTAGGTACCTAGATTAAAGGATATTCTAGTCTTGAAAACTATTCTTGAACTGTATTTAAAAAAATAAATTAAAAAAATTAATAAGGCTGTGACTTGTTGATGAATTTTGTATTCTTCTGGCACATCCTTTTACCAGCTCTGGCTAATTCCCTGCTTTTAGCCATATGGAAGAATTACTGCCCGATGTTTAATAACGCAATTTCTGGATTTCATATTTGTTTCTCCTGCTGATAATCTAGTTTGGCTAGCTTGCTTTCAGGCCTGTGTTGAACATCTTTCAAATAAAACAGAATAAAAACCAGACATAGCTTGTTTATAAATGCTTGTGTCATGTGTTAGGTATTTTATATAATTACCTGAAGATTGAGTTAGAGTATTAAATTACCTGTAAATTAATTCAGAATGGAGTCTCTAGTATATGACTGGAAAGTGTTGTGAATTCTTGCTTTTCTACTCATGAATTTTATGAACAGGGAGTGGTGAGAAAGAGTTGCTTTTTCTTTTAAAATAGTTCTATGCCCATTACAGATTTCGTTCTGAGCTGTGGAAAATGTCTTCATTGGGTAACTTGCAGCTTTTTAGATTTGAGCAAAACATTTCTTTTAAAAGTAGTACCCAAGAGTCTTTAAAGATGCTGGCTTCTGTTGAATCTTTAAATGAGTTGAGTATCTGTAGATAAGAAGCTGGCCATTTAATAGATTCACATCTCTTGACTGCCTTTTGTACCAGTGATGGTTAGTAATTTGAAGCAAGTCTTCTGAACTGGTGACTGACGAAGTTTTTGATGTACAACAAATCTGTTAGTTGAAATTACTGGGAGATGTCAGCAGCAGTGCAAAACAAGCTAGTCTTGCAAGTTTTCTAGCCTTTTGTTCCTGTTGCATTTGTGTGGGTTTTGCAGCTGCTTCATGTTCTAGTTACCAAAGTTAGAAGATATTAAACCAATGTCATACTAAGCATGGCCACTGTTCCTTGACTGTGGGAAGCGGTGTGTAGGGGCCAGGACAAAAATGCATAATGATGCTTACATGGTGGGGGTTGCTTGCATGACTTGTCATGCAAGCTAAAAGTGTGTAAGTAGTATCTCTTTGCAGTACACACAATTTGGCATGTGAACTTAGTATCCCAGGTTTTGTACTTCTCTGAGATTTCTTCAGTGAATCACAATGTAGTTTCTTTGTCATCTACATACCTGTATAACTATCCTACACATAATAAAATTGTTGTGTGTTCACATGTAATGCAAGCCTCATGTCAAATTTGTTTTGACTTAGTAGCAAATGCTAATGTTAGGCTAGATTTAACTCCGAAATAAGCATAGCTAACACTTCTTATTAGAGGAAATATTGAAAGTATATTGTGAGGTAGATATCCAATCAGGCTTTAATTTTCTTGTCATGCAGGAACTATTAAACTTTGTGCTGATCTAAGGTGTGAAAGGTTAAACACACATCACTAATGAGCCAGGGATTTTCACATAACCAATTTAAGAGAAGGTGAAGTGACAGACTAACTTGATTTAAAAAAAAGTGTGGGATGACAAATTTGAGTCTCCTTTGCTGCAAACCAAACCAATCAGCTTTATGTACAAGTATGAAAAATTTGTTTAGTTATCTAAGACTTGCATTCTTCCTGAGCTGAGATTCCCTGTTCTAATGCTATAAGAAAAAGTTCACTAGCTTTGTGACTTAGCATAAAGACAAGAACCAGAATCATGGCATAAAAATAGAACTGAGTGTTTCGTGTGTGAGTGCTTTGCATATTGATCACTGTATGCATTGATAGCAGTTTCATTTTTGATATGTCAACTTTTGTGCTGTGGGATTTAAATAGTTTTCCTCAGCATGAAACTGCACAATTCAGAGTTACAAAATTATGCTCTAAGTATTGCTGGTTTTGTATCCTGCTGTAAACAGCAACTTTAGCATTGTGTTTAAAATACAAACTCTGTCTACAGTGAGTGAGTGAAAAATCCCACTTGTATTTACTTCTTAATAAACAAGACTTTTAAGTTGTTATGACACATACCTTGTCTTGTTAGATACTGTAACTTTGTATCCAGCCCATGCATTAGCAGACATTAGTTGTGAGAGAATTTCTCCTTCCACCTCACTGAATTTATAAACTGACCAATTCTGCCACTTTGTGGATAGCAGAAGGACATACAGGTTTTCTTGCCTGTGAAAACAGGTGATTATAGACATTGTTTGTGGGTTTTTGATTGTGGTTTTTTCCTCCCCCTTTCTGTGTATCAATACCACTGTTTCACTTCCAGCCTTTGTTCGAGGCCTGGCTTTTTCCCCTTTGTCCTGTGTGTTTTGGGGTAGGGTTATAGTATAACTAACAGAAGGATTACATATACATATCCAAACAATACTTCTGAGAAGTTAAATATTTGGAGTCTTTGCAGAGTCAATGGTATACCAAATACAAGTTTAATATATGACACAACTAAGTTTTTAACACATAACTAAGTTTTTTACACTTTTTAAACTGTCTTCTTGAGAGTGAAAGGAAATGAACACCGGGTCTCCTTGCCTTTATGGTGTCATATAAAGCCGCCTTTTACCTGGTGGGCTTAAAAATGTTACTCAATGGTGATCCACTAGATGATGTAATTAGAAGGAGTTTTATCTTGTTTCAAGAAGCTAGCAGGAGAAAATGAACTTCTTGACTGTCTTGATTTTCTGCGGATGTGAATGTCTCTTTCATGCAAGATCAGATTCCGTTGAAAAACATTTTCTTGAGGCCATGCGTGTGCGCAGACACCCACGTGTCGGTGCAGTTGATGGAACCACAGTTGTGTCAGTTGCCTTCTGCGGCCTTTGACACTGAGGCAGAACCAAAGTGCTGAGTCCTATTAGTCTGAGATTTCAGGTTTCTAAGAAACAGTTTTTAAAAAACTGTCTCCATTGTCCTGTTGGCTGTTATCCTTGCACACAGACTTTCACAGTGGTATGAGGCACATAATGGCCAACTACCATGTTCCTGGGCAGAATTTGACGTCTAGTCTTTAAGCCTTGCCTGTCTGACAGACTTTTCTCCATCAGTGATGGGCATAATTCTTCTGTCTCCAATGGGAAAGCTACATCTCTGACATGGCCATTTTTTTAAGTTGTAGTGTGTGACTTCCCAGACTAAATGTTCAGCCCAAACTGTGTGTGTTAGAGCAAGCTACCCAAGTGTCTTCTGATGCCAAAGGTCTGGTTACTTTGAGTCATGTCAGATATACCAACAGGAGCTCACAAATATGTAGTACAGGGGATTTTATCAGTGGTAAGAGATCCTCAAATCTTTAGGGTATTTGGTGTAAATTCCTTCAATATTGAAAAACTTTTAGTTTTCAAATCAGTTGCCTCAAAAGGCATGTGTGCATTGGTCTTTTGTCAGCATTACAAGCGGTGAAGCAGCCCACTTCTGTTTGTGTATGAATAAAAACGTGGAGACCCCTTCTGAGTGAAGTACAACTGAAGCTTGAAAAGCCGTCTTAAAACAGAGGTGGAATGTGACTCCATAAAGGAAAGACCATGTGAGCCATGAAATATATTAGGAACATTATAGCATAAAAATACAAATACCTGCAGCAACCTAAAAAACGTCTAAAATTGAGCCTTTTTCTGGAAAATGATCTAAATGGCCCTAGTATTGATCACATCAGTGGTGACAATTTTATTTCTGTTCTTGGCTCTTGCTTCCCCATTTACTCCATCTTGACACCACTATTATATATCACAACTCAGATACTGAACATAGGTACTTCTCAGCTGCCTTTAGAGGCAGCCCTTCAAGTGAGTGTATTTGGAGAAGCATCATTTGGAGTGCTGTTATGGGATATAAATGCAATTGAAGTACCTGGTCCAGTTTCTATGATATACTGCATTTATCCATGTAGTCTTTTGGGGGGACAATTTTGGGATGCATTGAAGAGGAATTCTTCCTCTGCATGTGCCTTCTGTCCCTTCAGGCCTTTTTCGTACAGGTAGGTATTTTAAGCTTATTGCAGTTACCAGATCTGGACATAGACCCCTTGCAGCAGTCTGGCAAAATCACAGGTGCTGCTTGCTTCATCAGTATGTCATTCTGACACTGACTCTTGACTTTTTATGCCCATTGAAGACTTGACAAGAGACCATGGACATGGAGTCTAGGCTAACATAAGAATTAAACTTTTCAGCCTCTGAATTTTGCATGGTGGCTATCTCATGCATGACAGGTTGAAGATAGAGGTATGCAGAATACAACTTCGGTAGCTTAACACTTTTCTTTTTAGAAAATTTTTATTTTATGTATACAATAATGATCTGAGCAGCCAGTGTAATTACAGTAACTGCAGACCTATAATGATAGCCTGAGGTTCTAGAAATAGTTTTAGTAACTTAAAAATAAAATGTGTTATCAGTGTTTGTAATTCGTCTAAGTATTTGTCACTGTGCTTTGTTAAAGCAGTGGAAAATTTTGAAGAACATACAATACTTCATAATACAGTAGACTAACGAAAGGTGAAGATTAATTTAGAAGGATTTCTGTTGTCTTAATAATACTCAAGATAACAGCCTGTCACTTTTCCTTAATATTTCCCTTAAAAGCCTTATTCTTTTGCTTACATATTAATTTAATAAATTGTATTCTTTGATATTTCTGTAATTAAATTCCTTTAGGGAATACTATCACTTGCTATAATAACTATTTTGATACACATTGTGAAACAACCACAATTAAGGTTTTTCTTAACTAACTTTGACAGATTATCAGAAAAGACATATGGTCTGCAGTTAAGAAAGGAAATCCTTTCAGTAGGTTTACAAACGGCTTCTTAAAGACTCTCCTGTCACTGCTAATACTCTCCCATAAGCAATAGCACAAATTTTATTTTAAGTACAGTAAGAACAAGAAGTATTTTCTGAGGGGCTTTTTGATCAATGTTTTCCACTGCTAGTGTATCACTGGGTTTTCTGTATATAATTTTGGTTTCTTGAACTATTGGTTCAACTCTTACAAATTAATTTCACAGGAGAGTGAAATTTCTTGTGGCTATTTTTTGGAAGGGGGAGAAAGGGCAAGGAGTGGCTTTGCAAATATGTATGCAGTGAGGAGGAAGATTTTGTGCTTAGGGAAAAGTACAGCTACAGTAGAGTTTAGAACTACCCTGACCATTTTGGGGTTGCATAACAGTATTGTGATGTTAGCATATATTAAAATCGTACTGTAGATTTCAGATTAAAAGAAAAAAATTTCTTTAAAGCATTGCTTGTTTACTATAAAAGGATTTTTTTTCTTTGTACAGGTATGGGGAAGTGAAATATTTGGAATAAAGTGCTGTGCACAATACTAGCATTATGTTAAAATTTCAATCTGCTTCACAAAATGTTCTATACTTACTGAGGTAGCTGGAATTTCCTTGGAGATAACGTGAGGAATCTGTTCTGCCATGAAAGAGCTGCCTGCAAAAGCCTGCTTTCTGTGATCGCTGGCTCAAACAGTCCCAGGCTGTCTCTTTACATGCAGAGAACTGGTCTAGTATTTTTTTTATAGATGCTTCTGTTCTAGTATTTTTGCCAGAATGGCTTGATACAGGAGAGGAAGAGTATGGTACTGTGCTTTTGACTGATAAATTGTTTTCAGGCAGTTGGGGTTTGTGTGCAAGAAAGACTTTCAAAAATTTTTTACTTGGGTTGAGTGTATCTGTAGTCTTTTTTGATCTGTTCCCAACAATTGATAATATTTTCCACATTTATGTACATATCCATTTGTGGGTAGGGAGAGAGGGGGAAGAATGCTTGAGTTGTAGAAATGGCCAGAGCATTATATGGCAACTTCCACTTCTGTTGATCTTAAAATGTTATGGATGGAGTATATTTTTCTAATCTTGTGGTGATAGAAAGATAGGTTTCTGAAAGATAAATCTGCATTTTTTCAGAAAAAAAAAATGCTGTCTTTGGCCAAGTGTTAAATAAGCAAGTATTGCCTCACCACCAAGAAGATCCTGACCTTTTGTTTCCATCCTTCAGAACAAGTTTGAATCCCTTTAATCCTCTGTCCAATTTTCAATGGAGCAAGCGAGGCCACTGAATGTAGCCTGTATGTTTGCATGCTAGTATGCCATCCCTGGTCCTTCAGATGGTCATAGTTTCACTGAATTTTAGTTTTTGAGGGCTGTAACATTTCTAATGTAGTTTAATATCTACATAGTTTAAGGTGAAGCCTTAATCACTGAAGATAGAGAAACTCAGCACATGGACTTTAATGTTGGAAATGTTATTCTGTAAATTGCTAAAATAAATGCAGTTATCTGAAATGAATCACTTCAGACAAAAATGTAATTGAATTTCTGCAAGTTGGAAGACATAACTTTTTCTATTAAGAAAATAAAGAAATAGTGAATAAAATTATATTTGCAGATGGAGTAACATTTAGCACATTCAAGGTGAAATGGTGATTCTTTCATTATAGCAGGATCAGCATGACAAATTCCTTTTGGATTTAACTAGTCATCAGTTGTTCTGGGAAACATAAAAGCTCTATGAATACTTTCTAGGCTATATAAAAATCATACAAGACTTTTTTTTTCTGATTGTAGAAGACTGGTGAAAGCACACTTTGAAGGATAAGGTTAAGAACCCTATTTTATGTGCCTATACTTAACAATTTTGAAGTCTCTTTGACCTCCTGCCTTTGAGAGTTTGTAAACATTTTCTGAAGTTACTTATTCAACTCTGATTTACTCTTGGTGTGGAATCATTTCATTGCTTGCTAACTCTTAACAATTAATCTCACTTGCACAGAGGAGACAGTAAATTGAATATGGCTGCATATTCAAGAAGAGTATCAAGAGTATTGAGGAGTTGGACACTTCTTTAAGTGTTGCCTTTTTGCTATAGCAGTCAAAGTTGCAGCCCCAACCTGTATTTTTGCCCACCTTTAAATGACATGAAATAGATTGCTTTTTATAGTGAAAGTGTTGGACAACTAATTGACAATATTAACTCACAGATCAAGACAGATAGGCCCTTGACCCTGCTCCTGAATATGATTTCTGGCTGCTAGGCCAAGTTTTTTAGATCCAACTGATCTGGCTGCCAGCTGCTTCTGGCACATGGAGTCCTGGCACAAGAAGCAGCTGTGGTGTTGTAGAGTGCTGAGGGTTTATGTTTCATGCTGCATCTCTTTCTCCTTCCCCATGACCTGCTTGTAGTGGGAGAGCTCTGTTACTGGGCAGTAAGGTTTTGGGGCCTGCCTAGGAAGTGCATGTACAGATGGATGTGATTTAGCTTCCAACAAAATATTTTTTTTCAAGGATGTTGGGAAAACTCAAGTCTTTAACCTGTGGTGTTTGCACATTACTGTGCTTAGTAAAAATGTTACAACCTCTGCAAGCTCAATGAGTTGGAAGAGCATTTTAAGTCTTGTATACGGTCCTTTTTCTGTGAAACATCAATGAAAAAAGTTAGTGCAGCCTTTTGGCTTAAATATTCAAGCACAAGAAATCAAGGAAGTTAGAAAATGGATAAATTAAAGATTTGCTTGAGCAAACTTCATTCCCTAACTAGAAGCAGATTATTGATATAAAAAGTGATATACTTTTGGTCCAGGTAGTATTACTACAAAAGCCTTAAATGTTGTAAACCTGTAATACAAATTAACATCTCTTCAGCCATTAGCGATTTTTTTATCATTGCTGCTGTATCTGTTGCTTTTGTGCTGAAGTTAAGTGTGTATATACAGCATCTAATGCAAAGGATCTAAAGCTATTCTTTGCATAAATAATTATTAACAGGCTTGTGAAGTGATGCATGGATTTGCCAAGAAGGGAGCCCAACTAGGAGAAAACAAGAACAAAAAAATCTGTAAAGCTAAGTATTAGAGCTGACAGAACAGATTTCCACTGAATAATTATTTTACCTTATCACTGAAACACTTCTGAAAGCCCAAGTTTGATAGTCCAAGTAGGCTGGCAATTTCTTTCAATATTGGACCCTGTCAGATTAAAATGGTTTAGAGTTTACAGTTTCCAGAAAGTTTCTAGACTCTAATTTCAAGTTAGTATTTCTGTTGTATAGAAAAATCAGATCCTTTAGAAGCTTCAGTTCCTACAGACATTATTTCCTTATCAATTTTGAAGAAATAATAAACAATAAGCAGGACCCAAGAGGACAGAAATAACCAAGCTTTCAAATACTAAGATTTGCGCTGGAGCTATGGTCAAAGAAGAGTTCTCTGCTGGTACAAACAGTTGTTAACTTCTGGGTTTTGTTCAGGTACTTCCTTCTAGCAGATGAGAAAACTATAAGGCAGAAAATTAAAATGTGGTTTAAGTAAAATAATAGCCCCCAATTTAAACTACTTCTAAAATTACTTTTATAATTGTTCAGGATTGGGTTTAGGTTTACTCATTAGGGGATACTTTGGGTTACATGTAAACTTACATTTCTTATGCTTTATTTTTTGCTTTTGCCTCCTCACTTGAAACCAGCTTAATCTGCATAAGATTACATCTAAAAATCCTTTGTTCTTTACAACTTGAAATTAGGTTTCAAAGGGACATTTAGAGCCCATAACATAGGAGTATTGTATCTTAAGTTTAAAATGACAACAATCTTGAGCAAATATATTCAATATTATAATTTTCAAAGGTGGCTGTGTGAATGAC